>CAWUFW010016916.1:0-287014 GCA_963921515.1 Calotriton arnoldi
TTAGGGGTGGGCGGAATTTGCGTAGTCGCGCTACGCAAAGCTCCGCAAAACGGTAAAAATCTCCGCGAGCACGCAAAAGTTCCGCGAACACGCAGAATTGCTTGTTCCACCCATTCGCGATGCTTTTTTCCTGTTCGTGAACGCTGTTTGCGTGCTCGGGAAGAAATATCTCGCGAACACGCATTTTGAAAGCGCGAACAAGCAAAAAACTCCGCGAAGTCGCGGATCGGTGAATTTTTGGCAATTTCGCATTCTCCGCGGAACGCGAAATTACCCGAATTCCACAAATTCCGTGAGAGGAACGGAATTTACCGCCCAGGCCTAGTAATAATGTCAGTCTCCATCTCCACTGGGGCGGGAGTGATGTTCATGATGACTGGCTCGTCATCATCCTCCTCTACTACATCTACTTCCATAACTCTAAGGCTTTCTGGAACGTTCCTTTTCCCTAGCCTTGTCTTGTGGCGTGCCTCACTCTCAGACTGAGCTGGTGGCTTCCAAGTGGCATCTAGATCATCAGAAGGGGGGCTTGAAGAAGAAGTTGATGGACTAACCCTCCTTTTCCTTGCTGGGGATCTGGAAGACAATGGATCTTCTGAAAGAGTGGCTTGCTCTTCTTCTTCCTCTGCAGGAAGCTCGATTTCCTGAACTGCCCCTACTTCGGGAGGAACAGCTACTATTGTGGGCGATGGTTGCGGCTGTTGTTGCAGCTGTTGTTGTGGCTGTTGTTGCGGCTGTTGTTGCCCACTTATCTACTGAGTTTCCTCCTGCGTTGATTGGTTACTACTTTGCGATAACGATAAGTCAATTTCAACATCACTGCTCGTTGGCGTTTGCGCAATTAGACTGGCTGCCTCTGCGACACTCATGGGCTTGGGCCTAGGTTGGTGGGGTGGGCCCACTGATGCAGAGGTGCTGCTCCCAGCTTGCTCCCCGGACACCGTTGCTGCAGGATTAATTTTTTGTTTCCCAAAAAACATCCTGGGTGGCACACCAGTCTTGGTAAGTGCCACTTCTTCCTTCTTCTGTTCCTTCTTCTCAATGGCAACTTTCTTGGTACTGGAGGACCTGGTACCTTTCTTTATGGTCATCTTCAGATGTCAGCAGGACCCAGTTGCACAAATTGCAGAGATATCTGTGGTCACCCGTCACGTGACGTCGTGCGCAGCAGGACTTCTGTCTGGCAGTACAACGGGTGATGATGATGACACCTCCTTATCAGTCTCTTGTGCACCTAAAAGCAAAGAAGCCAGAAGAACATCAGTGAAATGTTGCATTTGTTGTTGTGGTTCAATTAATACTAGTACAAACAAACAAATATAATATATAACTTAGTGTGTGGTGGTCACACTTGTTAGTGTTATATTATTAAATTTTATTAACTCAGTTATTAAAAAACATAACAACAGTGTAGCCATTTGTGAGACTTTGACAACAAGGGCTCTCATGGTATACTGTGTACACTCAGGAAGGATAGGAAAGAAGAAGAAGAACAAAAACAAAAATACAAATGTAATGGAAGTGCAACCTGTTTGGCATTAATTTGCGCATCACATCATTCAGGGAGCTGCAGCTGGCAAAGGGGATGGAAGCAGTAAGCCAAGAGGAACAAAGGAAAGACATGCAGGCCTATATGGCAAAAGCAGCACACTACTAAACTACAACCACAAAATGGCCACCAGCCACACAGTCACTCACAGTCACAACAAGCAGGAGGCCTGGAAAACAATGAACTCAAGCAGGCCTGGCCAGACAAAGGAGGCATGCTTGCTAAACAACACAGCTTTAATGCAAAAATGCAAAAACGAAAATCTACAGGGCTAAAAAAGGTTGGAAAGTTACACAACACAAGTACAAACACACCACACACACATCCAACAAAGGCATTTATTTAACACACATCAAAACAAGGGAAATACCCTCAAAAAAACACATTTTGCAATTCAATCCAATGCCATCCATGCCCTAAATGATGTTTAAATTCAACAGACACCACAGAAACAGTTGTTTCATGCACCCATGAGTAGCTCTGTGCCTACTGGCTGAAAGGCCTATTGGCAGACTAGGCCACAAGCTTGCAGCCCTATGGCAAAAGCACACTGGCTGGCTCCACAAAATGGCCACCAGCCACATGGCCAGGCCACCAACAACAACATGAAAGGAAAGACAGACAATGCAGGCCTATGGCAAAAGCACACTGCCTGGCTTCACAAAATGGCCGCAAGCCACATGGCCAGGCCACAACAACAACAACAACAAGCATAAGCCAAGAGAAACAAAGGAAAGACATGCAGGTCTATATGGCAAAAGCAGCACACTACTAAACTACCACCACAAAATGGCCACCAGCCACATGGTCACTCACAGTCACAACAAGCAAGAGGCATGGAAAACAATGAACTCAAGCAGGCCTGGATTATATGGCCAG
Organism: Calotriton arnoldi; assembly: GCA_963921515.1. Lineage (NCBI taxonomy): Eukaryota > Metazoa > Chordata > Amphibia > Caudata > Salamandridae > Calotriton > Calotriton arnoldi. Next base: position 2,429 of record CAWUFW010016916.1, read on the forward strand.
ACAAAGGAGGCATGCTTGCTAAACAACACAGCTTTAATGCAAAAACGCAAAAACGAAAATCCACTGGGCTAAAAAACACATTTTGCAATTCAATCCAATGCCATCCATGCCCTAAATGATGTTTAAATTCAACAGACACCACAGAAACAGTTGTTTCATGCAACCATGACTAGCTCTGGGCCTACTGACTGAAAGGCATATTGGCAGACTAGGCCACAAGCTTGCAGGCCTATGGCAAAAATCACACTGCCTGGCTTCACAAAATGGCTGCCAGACACATGGCCAGGCCACCCACAACAACAAGAAAGGGAAGACAGACAATGCAGGCCTATGGCAAAAGCACACTGCCTGGCTTCACAAAATGGCCGCCAGCCACATGGCCAGGCCACCCACAACAACAAGAAAGGGAAGACAGACAATGCAGGCCTATGGCAAAAGCACACTGCCTGGCTTCACAAAATGGCCGCCAGCCACATGGCCAGGCCACCCACAATAACAAGAAAGGGAAGACAGACAATGCAGGCCTATGGCAAGAGCACACTACCTGGCTTCACAAAATGGCCATCAGCCACATGGCCAGGCCACCTACAACAACAAGAAAGGGAAGACAGACAATGCAGGCCTATGGCAAAAGCACTCTGCCTGGCTTCACAAAATGGCAGCAAGCTACATGGCCAGGCCACAACAACAAGAAGCATAAGCCAAGAGGAACAAAGGAAAGACATGCAGGCCTATATGGCAAAAGCAGCACACTACTAAACTACCACCACAAAATGGCCACCATCCACATGGTCACTCACAGTCACAACAAGCAGGAGGCCTGTAAAACAATGAAGTCAAGCAGGCCTATATATGGCCAGACAAAGGAGGCATGCTAAACAACACAGCTTTAATGCAAAATTGCAAAAACAAAAATCCACAGGGCTAAAAAAGGTTTGCAAGTTACACAACAACCACACCACACACACACATCCAACAAAGCCATTTATTTAACACATACCAAAAAAGTGAAATACCCCCCAAAAAAGACTTTTTGCAATTCAATCCAATGCCATCCATGCCCTAAATGATGTTTAAATTCAACAGACACCACAGAAACAGTTGTTTCATGCACCCATGAGTAGCTCTGGGGCTGAAAGGCCTATTTATTGGGCCAGACTACTGGACTAGTGAATTAAATAAATACTGCAAATTGATTGCAAAAGTTGGAGAAAATGTAGTGAACATTGCAACATGTTTCCTTTATAAAACAAAACTAGTAGAAAAATTACATACAAAGAAAAACAACTAGGCCCCTACTTAAACTACAGACCACCACTGCAATAAATTCTAAAAAAACGATGAAAAGTACCATAAAATGTAGGTGCAATGCCCCAATCAAACAAACAACATAAATTCTCCAACTTACTTGTAAAATCTCAAATCCAAAAGTCCTCAAATCCAAAAATATATGATGCAGCAGGCACAAAGAGTGATCCTTCCAGCTCCAAATCCAAATTAAAAGTGGACAGGACATGGACAAAGCACTGGGAGGAGCCTGCTGGACAGGAACAGGAAGTTGGAGACTCTGGGGCACTTCCTTCCCCTTAAAAAAAAAAGGAAAAAAAACAAAAAGGACTCCTTGCACAAAAAAGTACAGCCAAATGTCAATCTGAGGAGTTTTTTTCATCCAAATCATCATTTTCGAGAAGGTTTTATGCTGCTCGAGAGATATTCTTCTCCAGATTGCAAATTCTGCGTGTTCGGCACCGCGATCTTCACGGAACTTCCGCAGGATGTCCGATGGCACGTCCGAATGACGTGTTCACGATCGCACACTCTTGCGGGATCGCACGGCTGGCTACCAAAATCTCGTGGCTCACACGAACAGATAGGAAATCTCGTCGGCGAGCGCAGGGATCCCGGTAAGTCGCTACCGCGTGCGCAAAAACGCATTTTTAAAGCGCGAACAAGAAAAGAACTCCGCTCCGCCGCGGATCGCAGAGTTTTCAGTAACTCCGAGTTCTACGCGGAACGCGGAGTTGCCGAAAATCCGCAAACTCCGCAAGCGGAGCGGATTTTAATGCCCAGGGTTAACATGAAGAGACACTTTGTCACCATGGAGCTCCTCAATACTAGCTATCCCTATTAGTTGTGTTTATTTTAAGGCCATCAGGGTCAGACTGGCCTATGGGGAAATCACGCAGTGCCCAATGAGTAGGTCTGAGAAACTGGGTAGGGACCGGATTTTTAACAATTGGTGGGGGTATTTTATGGCCAGGTGTGCGTGTTTTACTGTTGATTTTCCTGATATTACTCCAAACATTGACTGCAGCAAACACAAATGCATACACTCCCCATACCTTGTAAAATAGTGGCCTGATTTTCAAATGTAGGCCACTTTTTTAGTTATCAGGTTCGCTAATGGGCCCCACATTTATTTTGGTGCCCTGGCCGATTTTTTTGTCCCAGGCCAACCCCAGAGGCCGGTACCGCTAGGTACTGCTTCTTCTGAAACAGTAGAACACTTTTAAGACCATTTAATCTCCCTTCCCTCAGCAGTGAGCAATGTACTTTGAGAAAGGGAAAAACAAAAACAAGGAGTCCAGGAAAGAGAGTTCACTGTCAAACTTAATTTTATCATATCATCTAATGAGAGATAACTGCAGTAGCTATTGCTAGGCATGAATCCCAATTTTAGGTACCCTACTAAGGTTGCTCAGTAAATTAATACCACAGCATTGAGTGTGGGTCTCAATGTCTTTTAACATGCTTAGCATCCCTTAACATCAAGACCAGCCTCGCATGGAAACTATTTCTGCACATGTGAGAAGTTGTGGTCTACCTATAGTTACATGTGTTCCAAAGCGCAAAGTCAGTGTCACCTGTTGCCAAAATATGCGCCTATCACCCTAGAATCCGTACCTTGTGCAGCACTACAGACTAACTTTAGAAACATTCCTAAAAATGACATAGGTGTTGTTGGAAACTATTTAGCCCAATGGCTCTAAAGCTGAAAAGTTAATTTCTTGCATATTTGTGTGTTTCATCATAAAAAGAGGTCAGATTTTCTTTCTTATTCACACTAAACTATCTTCTCTGAGAAAAATAAAATGCATTATTCTTGTAATCAAATGCATCCTTTGACATTTTGAGCCTCTCATATCTTGCTAGGAAGCCCAACACAGGATACTGTTTGCAGAGAGTTGACAGGAAGAATCACTTGCAGACATATTCCTGAAGCCAGGACAGTCACGGCCGGCATGACTTGCGGGTGTTTCGCGTGGGAGGGGGTCACGTGGAGAGGGGGGTTAATTTAAACAAAAAAATAATTAAAACTTAAATTTGCCTCCGGTCCCGCGTTGTGTCTCCTTCTCTCTGATCGGACTGCTCCTCGCAGGAATCAAGCAGCAGGCAGCCTCCCTCTCCTCCCCTAAGCCAATCACAATGCTACAATGGCAGCGTTGTGATGGGCTGGGACGCCGACCCCACAGGCGTCTATGGGGAGGCCGGTTTCTCCATGCAGGCAGCCTACATGGAGAAAAAGGAGAGTGTGCATGACTGGTTTGGTAGGCCCTGGGGCCGACCAAACAGTCAGCACCCACAACAGTGGGCAAGCCACTCCTCCCCTGCCTGGAGCAGGTGACCAAACCCTGCCTTCTGCTTTCTTGCAGTGCGAGAGGCAGAAACATAAAATGGTATTCATAATACCATTTTATGATTTTGCCTCTCGCACTGTGAGAAAGCAGTGTGGTGACGCTCCTCCGCCCACGTGGAAGAGCCGCCCCTGAGCCAGGATCAATGTTGAGCAAACACACCCCAATTATCTATGCAGTCTTGAACTAGCAAAAGAACATTCAATAACATTGGGAGTTTTACTAACCCAGAGTAGTACTGAAGATAAAACCTAATAAATATAAAATGCAACAACTTTAATTAGGAAAATTAGGAGCTGTTAGGGGATGATATTGCTGAGTGTAAAAGAAGCTCCACTAGTAGAGATGACCATCATTCTTCTCTTTATTTGCACTCTGTGTTGCTCCTGATGGCAGGAAACATTTCTAATTTTCATAATATGGAACCAACTGATCTACTGCACCTAAACCCAAAGGGCATTCAAACGTGTTATCCGCATGCCACTTTGGGTTTTTTCTCTTACTGTGATATGTGTTCATGTATTAAGTAGTTCAATAATTCCTGGTTTTAGCAAAGGGACCTGATAGTGCAAATCTATAAAAAGGGTGATAAGATTGCTCCAAAGAATTATAGTCCAATTTCACTTGTTGATGGAGTGGGGAAGTTGTTTAGTAATCTTCAGTCACATAAGCAATTAAGCTACAAAAGGCTCATAATAAACTTACATACCGGCAAGATAACTTTCACTAGTGCTTACCCACTATAGTTATACCTATATGGAATATTGTTTTTTCACAATGGCCAGTTGCCCTAGGTTTCTTGGTTGTATAAGCAGTTTTTAAAAATTTAGGTTGTATTTTTTTGCAAGCATAACTGAGAAATCTGCTCATCCTGATCTGTTGATTAAATCAACTTTTCCTTTCTATTTTGTGTAAACTTAGGGCTTGGTGGGAAAATGCACCCCTAGTTTTGAGATTAGTGAAGGTGTGAGGCAGGGTAGCCTCTCTTGGCCACAAATCATATAATTTGTTTATTAATGATTTACTCTCTGCACTTTGTGGAACATTTGCGAATGTTAATAATTGTAACAAGAATATTGGTCCCAATAGAAATGTCATGTTTTTGGTGATTTTATAGTATTCGTACAAATGTCGGAAAAGTCTTCATTCTACAGAATCATGGCAATAAGTTCAATCAAGTTGTCTATAAAAAGAGTAGCTAGACTTTTGATTGAAACAATGCAATTCTTACTATCACATGCTGTGTACTGTTTTACATTTACCTCCCATCTCACCTGTACTGTCATCTCTCCTATGACTCTCTCTGGAACTCTAGATTTTCCCATAAAGCAACCTACAGCATATACAGCACAATCCATTGTAACACCCCACAATATCTGTCACAGAATGAATATCTGTCATAGAAACTATGTGCCGCAGGGGAAAAGGGAATCCCAACACAGCTAAATGTAGGCAGTTGTCCAAATTGAAACACTTTTTCAGAAAGCGCTTCTGGGACCTGGAATGTCCTCCTAGCTCCCATCGGAAAGATGCACTCAACCTCTTCCTACAAAAAGCTTCTAAAAATACTTCCAGATGCAACCCTCACAAAACAAGCTATATCCTTCTCTCTTGCCCTTATCTCAGAATTGACTGCTCTTCCGATTCACAGTTCAATGTTGCACGTTTCCCTCTATCCTAGAAGGGCTATTTCACACATGTGTTTTCTCCGACTAATTCTTTAACTGTGTTGCCTAAAATACTCACTGGCCCTAATGTACATGCCCTTGTCATCTCATGCTATTCTTGGTCATGTAGTTTCACAACACTTATGGACTCAATGTATATATAATTTACTATGTGGAGCTCTCAAACATGAGCTTTGACATCTCACCTACAGCTTTTATGAAATTTCAAGTTGTTTTATAGACTATCGATGAATAATGTTTCTTTGATATTGTATGTTCAATTTACACAGCTTTAACAAGGCTATGTTCATGTTTCTCCTTTGTAATTTCTTTTTTATGGTGCGCTTCTAGTTTCTTTGTAAGATTTGACCTTGAAATGTATGAAACCATTTTGTTTACTTTTTCGGTCAACTAATAATTATTTTTCACTGAATAATTTCTTTAAACAATGATTGCTTTACATGTCCTTCTGATTGTCAAGAATAAATAGTTCATCATTTCTTATTGTTTTTCTTTCTCCTGTAACAATCCATCTCTTTTAATCATATTGGTATTATGTTCTAATGATTCCAGTCTTTCCATTTGATAACATGTTTCTTTGAATTTATTCTTCAATGCTAATATTTTTTCTAGAAATCCCTTTTCATGATTCTTTATATCCTTATCATATGAATGTAAGCTAAATATATTTCAAACCTATGGGAATATGTTTTTGTCCATACATTTTTACAGATAGTTGTCATGCAGTTATTATTTTACATTATTTTGACATTGAAGAAAGTAATTTCTTTAGTTTGTGTATTACAGTGTGATTAGTAGTAAATCTAATTCTTGATGGAATGCAGCAAAGAGTCATGATGTTTGTCTCAAGTTGTTCTCTCATTCAGGACTGGTTCAAACACACACACACACACCATAACATAACTATTAATATGAGGTCCGGTCATTGACCGTAATGAAGTGTGTAATTACTATTCTAACTCTATGTAGCACTTTGATAATAGGGAAGTTTATAAAGCGGACCAAGGCAAATCTAACTGCACTTTTAGTTTTTTGATACACTTGCTCGAAAGTACCTAAATACACTACAGCGACCAGTCCTCACATCGCACCGGTCCGCACAAAGTGGGTGTTTATCAGGTTCTGACAAGGTTAACCCATGCTGTGAGGACCGAGTTGGTCCTCACAGCATGGGTTATACATGCCCACACACACACATGCATACATCATATATATAATCACTGTAGAAGTGTTAATACAAGAGATTTAAGATCCAATGCCTACTATTGAAAATATGTTCAGAAAGAGATTAGCTATTGAAAGAGCTACATTTGAGCCAGAAGAGGCTCTTTTTATTTGCATATAATTTGCGTTATCCCACAAAAACTAGTTACACCTTATTTCCAATAATTGTAACAAAAAAGTTATTTGCATCTTGCACATCATTAGCTTACAGTGTCTTTTCCATAAATCCAGTTGAATCAATATTTTTGATATTCATAATATAAGGGAGTTTTAGCATTTGTATATACCCTTTAATCTGTACCATTTTATTTAAAAAAGCTCTTGTAGTTTGTAAGTATTAATTCAACTATTTTACTCATGGTATATTTTTTATTCATAATGATAGAGGTTGAAAGATGGAATTTATTCCAGAAACTATGTTTAAATGTTGGTATGCTTGAATTTGTGTGGAACTTTAGAATGATATAGATCACTGTTATTCTCAATGATTCTTGGAAACAAGAAAGGTCTTTCTGAAATCCACTCTTCCGCTAGTTCATTAATAACGACCCTTTTTTGCATTTGTTTATATTCCCCTGCTGAATTTCCATACAGTTTTCCTGTAATTGGTTTAATCTCAAAGATGATGATTTCTACACCTTAATAAACTCTCTTGACTATAATGTCTTCCTTTTCTTGAAGTTTCTTTAAAGCTAGCAAATCTGGTCATGGCAAATTGGAATCTCTTATATTCTTATATTTAATACTACTTAAAACCAGCAATAGTATATTTTTAAATATATCAACACTCTTATCTGTGATTTGTCGTGTGAACTTAGATATGGGTTTAAAATAGTTTGAGTATCTCTAATAGTTCTAATTTTTCTCGTCAATTTAAAAGCTTTAATCACCATATTATAATAAGCTGTTTAATGTGGGTATAAATGAGCATTCTATTTGTAACACCTTCTTGTGTTTTTCCTAAATACATTCAGATAGAGGAACTATCATGTGACAATAAGTTATACAGTGATTAACACATGATTGAAATGTATAGATTCACAAATTAAGAACTTGGAATGACATTTGAAAACTAGCACAGTAAGGTTATGAGGAAGTATCAGCTGAACAAAAGTTGTATTCTTTATAAGAGTGCAAAGTGACTCAAGAAAAAAGGATTGCCTTCTTGGGTAATAATGTTACAAATATTTGTTTGTCAATAGAATTATCAGATGACCTGTAACCTGTTGTTGTTTTGCTGGTGGTCTTAGAAAAAAATGAACGGAACATTGAAGGGCAGCTCTATTCAAATGCAATTTATGGGGCACAGGACGTCCAGACCATTTCCCTGCATGATTCAGCTCCCGCCCTACAGCTATACACCCACTGCACCACCCAAAAGCCAATTTGTTTTCTTGTTTTTATTCCTATACTGATTCTTATTCTACATTAACAATAACTGTTTTACATAAAGTGTATAAACACACCAAAACATGCTCTAAGTGCTGCAAAAGACAATACAAAATTCGATGGTAGTGAGTTTACTGGCCTGGGATAGAATCAATGGCTTAATCAAAATAGCAGCTGTACAGCAGTCATAAAAACTCAGATTAAACCTTTGGAGATAGATCAGCAGGCCCCTCTCACATCCCAGCAGCCAATTACTAGATACAGCTAGTCAGAGACACTACCATTCACATGTTGATATCACCAGCTCAGTCCTTGCTGGTGGTCAAACAAACCCCCGCCTTTTCAGGATCGTTTGGTGGTACTCACTAACCACCTTTAACATGGCCTAGTGGAAGGAAGGACGAGGGTGGTGCCTTCCAGCGTTATGATCTGTTTCCACCCTGCACTGGCATGCATAAATGGAAATTTAGGGGAGAAAGACCGGGTTGGGTTCTACAAGGTGACTCAAAGGGCTGCCAAGTGGAACAGAGGAATCAGCAAAATAGTGCTACAACCACCATACAGATGTTTGCCCAGTCATTTTTCTGCCATGGCACATTCACCTCTGTAGTTGTGAGGATTGACCACTGGCAGCCATGGAGAGAAATGGGGATGGTTGGTGGGAAGATTACGTGTGAGTGAAGGTGATGTCTCCTCTTGGATCGAAATATAAGTTTAATTTCATCCACATTTTCCAATGGGATATTGCTTTTCTAAATAATTTTTTCTGTTACTTGTTACCAGAGAAATAAAGCGCAGTGTCTACCTTTGCCCGCACCTAGGAAGAATTTCAAACATAGCTCTGCATAGCAGCAAGCATCTCATTCTTTTTCAAATAAAAAGGACAATAATTGTTTCTGCTTCATATTTCCACATCTGTTTAAGTGAAAGAACAAACAATTGGATTTTTCCGCAGAAACATGATGTAAATGGAGCAAATTATTCATAATACTACACAGAATAGATGGTTCCTTTATTTGTGGTAAAAAGAAAGCCACAGTACTTGCATGTCATTTTTAAATTAGTTCATGGCAAAGAGCGAATATCTAAAGTACTCTGCTTGTAACACTAAAACACTGACTTTAAAGTAATTCTAATGATAAATGTACACTAAATCCAGATAAAAACTGTGCAATGCAGATGATAGTAAGAACACTTGTTTATGCAGTTTGTAATAGGGCAGCATAAAATATTCACAGTGAAGTAGAACAACCAATGCAATCTATATGATAATATAGTAATAGTGGATATAAAATATTAGCACAAAACAAGCTAGTTAATATAACTAACCACTGTGACATCTAATGGTTCACAGTTTGCAGTGTTTTCGGGCCAAGAGTGCAGCGATGTAAGGTGGCACTAAATTGCTGTGCCATCAGCCCTTCAACCTCTTCTCTTAGAAAATACATAACTCTGTCCTCAGCTTCTTGAAAATGTGATTCATAATCGTAACCAAGTTAGATAAAAAGACAGAAACAATTTTCCAGCTGTCTAATTGCAGTGTGCAGGGTTACTGAGGAGAGTCAGCACTCAAAGCGCTGAATGAATTAACAAAGGGGAGTATTTCTGCCTGCCACCCACATCTGCTGAGTTGGTTTGAGCAAGGGGGAGCTGGGTGGCTTCAGCCTCGGACGAAGTGAGCCACCTGGTTCTCTAAAGATCTTTAGTCACATCCTCCCTAATTTAAAAAAAAGCACAAAGCTCCCTTTAATGCAGTAACTTATTTCAAATGCATTTTACTTGATGGTTGTTTAGTCTCAGGATGTGAAAGTCCATCTGAAGCTGCTTATTTTTTATTTGAATCATTGTCATAATTAATATGATCCAAAATATCACAAAATAATAATTTGACTTTCATCAGCTGACTTTAATTTGCATAAAAGAAAATGTTGATGTGTATGTATAAACACAAACATACTACTTCACACACACATATATATATATATATATATATATATATATATATATATATATATATATATATATATATATATGTCGCCGCTAGGTAGTTAGGAGTTAGGTCAACTGTTTCATAGGAAAAGCGTTTTTTATTTTGCTAATAACTCTGGCACCGTTTGATGAATCTCCACAGAGTGTTCGAAAAAGGTGCTAATTTGTGACTGGTTTGTGCATGGAAAATTTCATGGTGAGCAGGGGCCGAGAAAAAGGGGGTCCCAAACCACAAAATCCCCATGCATTTTCCATAGATTTCTTTAAGACAGGCTTCGGCAAAAACCTGCTGAACGGAATTGCACTAAATATGGCAGGAAGCTAGATCTTGGTCTGCAGATTGTGCTTTTTGTGATTTGGTGTGAATCCGTTCAGTAATAGTGAGAGTCTCGAGAGACTCTTGCGGGAGCGCCTATTTAAAAATCATCGGCCGGCAGCTGTGTGTAAGACGCGTGGAAGATTACGAGTGAGCTCATAACTCGCTTCCGGAGGTCTGACTCACGGAGACTCTCCCGACTCTTTGAACTTTGACAAGAGACGTGTGCCTTTTTTATTTCAACCACGAGATAGATTTTATGTATTTGCCGTGTTGAAGTTTGTTTGCACCGGCACTTATTTTAAACGTCAGAAAGTGACCATTGCCATTTTTGCCTGAGATCGCCAGGCTTGGCTTTCTCTTGTATATGTCATCAATACTGAGCTTCTCCTCTCAATTCAAATAGGAGCCCACAGTGAGGCCTTCCGTTTTGTCATTATTCGATCATTCTGGTTCGAGTTAATCACCGAACTAGTGTTGAGGGACTTTTTTTTACAAACAATTGTATGTCCTGAAGATGGTCTGATGGATGAATTCACCAATACAAACCGAAACGTCGACTGTCACATCCATTTCCTTGGCACTTGTGTTGTTTGAGGATTTGTTCTTTATTGTTTTAGACTCATCCTCTTCCTTATATATTACTGGAATGGTTGTTCACACTCATGATTTGTAGGCTCTTTTATGTATCCTCCATCATAGTGTTCTATTGTGTTTAAATGCACCCCTTACATTCTTGGTTTCACATTAAACTGTGTTTCTAGAAAAAAAGATGTACCTGTGCTTCCTTAACTATTCCACTGAATATTCATTTCAGGAATAATTACATTGTTGTTTTGATTTTTACAACGTTCAGTCACTATTTAGGGCTCGACTTTTTAGTAACAAGTTTATATTCAATTTGACTAAGATTTATGAATAAAATCCCTTGAAGGCATCTCTACCTAATAATTATTTATTTGCCCAAGCCTCCAGGGGTGTATTGGGTTTCCCACTGTTTTGTTACAATATTTAAAAATAGAGCATTCTGATTGGCCCAGTGGGCTGTATTTACCTTCGGCTATATTGCTCCTGCGGGAGTCATCTGCCGCAAGAGCGAGCACTCTGATTAGCTGCCAGCAACATGAGAAAATGTTGCTACCTCCAATTGCAGGACTCAAGAACTCAGTCCCCCTGTCCTGACATGTAAAAAAAAAATGTATATATATACGGGGTCAGTGTAGGAATATTCTGACCCCCTAGTGCCCATGGGGGGACCCAGAGGGACCGCCCTCGGGAAGAAGAGGAAAAAAATTGGGCAAAAGATACAGTAATCTGTGGGATTGAAAACTAAAATGGCACCTGGCCCTAATTTACTGTGTTTATGGCCCAGGAAGTCCACTACTGGGCATTGTATTCGTAAAGGGGAGGGGGGCTGCGTAGCCCCCTCCCCGAGCCTCTAGGGGCCCCGGGGAGCCCAACTCTGGGGCTCAAATCTATTTATATGGGGAAAGGGGATGTGGCCCCCCTCTCAAGCCTCAATAGGCCCCACAGAGCCCAACACAGGGCCAAAATGTAACAAAATGGGGAGTGGGCCATGCAGCCACTCTCCCTCAGTCATTGAAGGCCCTGGGGAGCCCACCCCTCGACCGAAATGTAACAAAATGAGACATCAATGGCCCTGGAGACCCCATCCCCCAGGGCTAGCTCACAAGCTATGTCACAGGGAGCCCACCCCCAGGACATAGCAGTTTCCCCGCCTGCACCGCATGGGTAGGGAAATATGGGTTTGCTCTCACTTGGTGGGAGCATTTTCAAAACTCCCGCCAAGTGGGAGCAAACACAAAGGGCCCGATTCTGATGCGGGTTGGAAAAGCTTCCCGACCGATGGCCTGATTCTGATGCGGTTAGGAAGGCCTCCTAACGGCATTTGCTCCTTCCAAATCGGATCGGGAACGTGTCTTCCCGACCGAGGGCCCAATTCTGATGCGGTTAGGAACAAATGTTCCCATAGAAGTCAATGGGAGTTCAACCAAATCGTATCTGGAAACATCCGGATGCATCCTACTCTGCCGGTTGGACTTTCCCGATCCGAGTGGGTCGGAAACCATTTCCCAACCGATTCGGTCGGGAAGCTTTTCCAACCCGCATCAGAATCGGGCCCAAAGTCTGCTCCCAGTGGGTGGAAGCTTTGAAAATGCTCCTGCCCACTAGGAGCAGACGTTTGTTCTGTTTCTCACCCCACATTGATGCTGACAGGGAAACAGATCAAAATATTACTCCCGTCCAGAGGGAGCATCATTAGCAGCTGCTCCCTGCTGGTGGGAGCAATGCTAGCTCCTGCTGCATGCAGAGAGCTGGCTGGGGCCTTGGGGCTCCCCGGCAGCCCCCAACAAGCATATGGTGGATGCCCTGGGAGGGCCCCAGGACACCCACCTTTAAAAAATTAGGACCCCATCGACAATAGTGGCTCAGGAGGGGTCAGCACAGCCCTCTCCCATCAAACAAATACACGTCCCTGGGGATTCTCATCCAAGGGCCTTTTTAAGGCTTATGGAGGGTGGGCACATGGCTCCCCTCCCCTTTATTTATATAAGTGGCTCTGGGGACGGGGTCCCCAGGTCCTAACAATGCTCAGCGATGGGGCACAAAGCCCCTCCCCTTTATTTTTAGTTATGTCCCTGGGGTATGGGGTCCTCAGGGTCTAACAAAACTCGGGGAGGGTGTGTGTGTGGCCCCTTCCCCTTCATATTTAGAAATTGCTTTAGGGTATGGTGTCCCCAGGGCTTGACAAGGCTGGGGGAGGGGCCCAGTTTGGCCCCCTCTCTTTAATTAAAAAGAGTGGCCCTGGTGGATAGGGTACCCAGGGCCATACAAGGCTCAGGGAGGGAGACCGCATGGCCCCCCTCCTCTTTAATGAAAAAAAACAGCCCTGTTGGATGGGGTCCACTGGGCCTAATAAGGTTTGGTGAAGAGGGCCATGCAGGCCCCCTCCCCTTTCATAAAAAAGGCCCCTGGGATGGGGTCCCCAGGACCTATTAAGGCTCGGTTAGGGCGGCCCTACCCTTTAATTAAAAAAATGGCAATAGGGAATGAGGTCCCCAGGGTCTAGTAAGGCCTGTGGAGGGGAGCCATTCGCCCCCCTTCTCCTTTTTCAAAATACAAAGTCTCTAGGGGATGGTGTCCTCAAGGCCTGAAAACAAGGATTGGAGAGGGGTGGCACTTGGCCCCTCTTCCCTTTAAAAAAAATAAGGCCCTGTGGCCAACCTCCCATTGGGGGATTGGCATTACATATAGTAATAAAATATTACTTTACATTAAAAAAAACGAAAGATTCACTAAAAAACAGAGGTTAAAGTAACATTATAGTTAGGTGTGATAAAAAGATCTATTTTTAATTTTAAAAAACCCTTAGAAATTCACAGAAAAAAACAAAGGTTAAAGTAATGTTATAGCTAGTTGAATTTGTCAGTGACACTATTCAGGATTGAAGTAAAAACATTCACCAGTTATAGTTAGGAGAGCTAACTATAACTTGTGCCCCCACCATACACTGCTTATGACCTAACATATTACACCACTCATGAAATGTTCTATGACATCATTTATGACATCACTGATGGTATCTCAAATGACATCACTTATGACATCAGTCAATGAGTGTGTTAGTTTGTTTTACAGTTTAAATGGTTGAATAGCTACCGTATTACTTTCCTATCTAATTTTGTACAGCCTATGTCCAGCTAATAGTGTAAGTATTTACAAAACGCATGTGCTCTCAATATATCATAGATGTGTAGAGGTATTGAACACATTATAAATGTTTGCATTGAAGACTATCCCTTTGTGCAGGTGACAGTTGACAACTTGTGTCCTGCATGTTACAAACAAATTTTTATGTAGGTAGTATAATCTTTAGCAACTTTAGACCTTGCCTATTTGAAGCGAATAGTGTATTTGTTTCCAAGTGTTGCTTAGAGTGTACACTGTTCTTAGTAGATCGTTTTTAATACACTGTAGTGTATTTCTCATGCGAGTTTCACTGGCTGCAAACAGTGTGGTAAAGGGTAAACTCTCTCCATGAAGTGAATTCTGTTTGCAGTACCCACTTCTCTACTCATATCAACTTAATTTCTAAATGTAGGTGTGGGGACTGTCAGGGGTTTGATAAAGAAAAAAGTTGTCCATAGTAGGGCATTCATTTTGGAACAAACGTTCAGTATTTTTAGGAACTTGGCTTCCTATGAAGAGCTGTCTACAGATTGAACACCATATTAAAATAGAGTTTCCGATATATCTGTGGTTGATTGTGAATGTAAACTATGCTACCCATGAAGTGCATGCGCAGTCCTCCCAAGACGTACAGCGTAGGGGGTTTGCTTTTGCACTGAGGAAGGCAAGGACACCAGGACAGGAGGAGGGCAGCCCGGGCACGGCAGAGAACTCCAGACCCAGGTAAGACCTGGTCCTCCTCACACCTTAACTCTCTCCACAGTGTGGGTGGCATGGGAAAACCTCCACCACGCTGCGGAATCAGAATTTTTGCCCGAACTCCGCGTTCCCAGCGGAGCGTGGAGTTGGCAAAACTCCGCAAACTCTGCTGGGAGAGCAGGGTTCGCCACCCACCCCTAGATTTATTATGGGTGTGTTTCAGCAGACGCCTTTATCATTGTTGGCGGGCACCATATTTGAACATCCTTAAATACAAATTGAAATTCATCATAAGCATTGCATTGAATTCAACAAAGCACTCCATTTCATTCATATCTATGTGATTCAAGATACAATAGATTTGCCATCTTTGAATATGTGTGTAGTTAACAATCTCACTACTGTTGCTTAATCACATGGTATTCGCAGCACAGGCAAGTACGAAACAGTTATTGTAATTGAGATATTTAAATTGTACACGTGTAGTGCCACAATGGATGCATAATTGATAACATTCCCCGCAACAGTTGCGTACCTTCTGATTGCACATACCAAATGGGAATGCTTGTTATATCGTGGATGTATTTCAACGACATAACCATAGTTCAATGTCGCCACTCATTAATAACTAGTAATAATGCCCAGGATGGGCTTAGTATCAAATTACTATTGAATCTAACTACGGTTCTACCATTTTATAGTGCCCTGTATGGGCTTGCAGAGATACACATTTCTTGGTCTACATGATGTTAACCAATGTATTTAAGACAATCAAGTGAATCTCGTAACACACATGATTTAATCAAAAACAATATTGATTCCTGAAATCTAAACGAGTCCTATATCATTAACAGGAAAAATTTCAAAAGTAACAGAAAATAGGTGAAAATCAATATATCCATAAAACAATTAAAAAAAATTATAAATACATCAGTTTTATTAGAGAGATTTTTTCATCATTCATAACGCTACTACATTTTCCCATTTCACAATGTAAGACTAAAATCATCAAATTACAGGTGTACTGCTAGCTCTTATCCGCTGTTCAGGCCTCCTGGAATTTTAGTTTACATGTCTATAATGTGCCTTGATTCAATCCTACGAAGTTTAAGCACTCTATCACCTCCTCTCACATCTGATGGTGCATGTTCTATACAGAAGAATCTTAAAAGATTCCTGTTACTCTCATGATGAGATTCAAAATGTCTTGCTAGAATAACCAAGTTTTCAAGTTTTTGCGAAAAGCAGGTAAGGAATTGCAGTCCCTGAGGGCAGCAGTTAAAGAGTTCCACAGCTTGCGGCCTAGAAAGGTAAAGGAGCAACCCTTCATATGGGTGAGATGAAATCTAGAAAGTTATCTTGCATGACTGTATAGGTGCAGCCTTGGTGATTGTATAAGTGAATGGTTTGATTTGATTTGATTTGTCGACTTATATAGCGCACATATGCCCGAAGGCGTCTTGGCGCTGGGTTTGGCAGGACATATGAGGTGATGGGATTGAGTGATGCGTTATGGGTTTCCAGAGCTCAGTCGGAGAAGAGCCAAGTTTTCAGTAGTCTTCTGAAGGACATGAGTGAGGTACTGTTTTTTATCGTCATTGGCAAACGGTTCCAAGTTTTTGCTGTTCCCAATATGAAACTTCTTCCTCCCCAGCGAACCTGCCTGTACTTGGGTAATTGTAGCAGTTTTAAGTGAGAGGATCTAAGATTTCTGGCTGGTACGTACCATTTCAAGTGCGATCTCAGATATAGTGGTCCTTTACCCTGAAGTGCCTTATAGGCCAGACATTGTGATTTGAAAATAATTCTCTTCCCCACTGGGAGCCAGTGAAGGGCTCTCAATCTATGGGAGATTGCTTCATGTTTGGGGACACCCAGTATCAATCTGGCGGCGGCGTTCTGCAGACGCTGCAGTTTTTGTAGATACTGGGATTGTAGCCCTACATATAGGGCGTTGCCGTAGTCCAATCTCGAAAGGGCCAATGATGTCACCAACATCTTTAATGCTTCCGGGGGTATGAAAGGTTAGTGCCTGGGTGATTGGATGAATGCATGGGTAGTGCCTGCATAGTTCAATGACTACATAATTAGTGCCTGTGTGATTGAAAGAGTGCATGTGTAGTGCCTGGGTGATTGTATAAGTGTTTGGATAGTGCATGAGTGATTCAATGACTGCCTGAGTAGTGGCTGGGTGATTGGATGAGTTCCTGAGTAGTGCCTGTCTGACTGTGAAAAGTACCTCCATTACTGTTAGATATATTACAGTTGTGAATATATCTGTCACTCATTGTTTAAGTGATTCTGTCAGTATCAAACGAACTATTTCAGTGTATCTATCCTTTTCTTCTGAGCTATCTGTAAGTGAAGTCTACATATCACACTTGATATATAATTGTATAGATGGCTGTCTAGGAGCATGCATGCATTGCTCTGTTACTCAGCGTGCACATCAGGCCTGGGTGCAGTTTGCGGAGTTTTGCTACGCGGAACTCCGCGAAGTTACAAAGAACTCCGCGAAGTACCACGAGTGGCAGAGTGCAGTGCGAACTGCAGTTTGTGCTGGTATTCCTGCCAGTCGGGTAGAAATTCTACCCGAGCGGCACCTCGCGCTCGCAAACTTACCGTTCGCGATTGCGAACTTACCGTTCGTGATCGGGGGAAAAACTCCGTTGCACATCGCAAAGCGAAGTTTTCTGCACTGCGCGAGCTCCGCGGAGTGCAGAAAACTCTGCAAACTCCGCGAACGGAGCGAAGTTCACCGCCCAGGCCTAGTGCACATGCATCCGTAACTTTCTAAAACTGAAAACATCAATTCTCACTTTTTCAAAGCACAAAACCTTTTCTTATTGGCACACCTACATCATTTCTCAAATATTTCTTCTGTCTTTAAAACGTATATTCAGCATTTCTCAAAGAAAAGTTACACACCAACTGAAGCTAGCACAAGAACTCTCAAAAGACATTCTGCACTATTAACCCTCCTCAATTTTAAACAGAGCATGTTAAAAGAAATGCACCACCCTCACCATATACATGAAATATTCAACAGACTTAAAGAACATAGATCATCATGAAAACATATATGTGATTTAATAATGGATATAGACCTTGTTAGAAATGGGGTTTCTGGTTGGCTAGGGTATGCACCTAAGCCAGGCAGAACCCACCACTCTAGTCAGGGCAAGGGAGTCACATGCTGAAGATAACCCCTGCTCACCCCCTTGGTAGCCTGGCACGAGCAGACAAGCTTATCCCAGAGGCGATGTATAAAGAGTTTGCGCAACACACTCACACAGCAGTAACACACTAGGCACACCACAAAAGAAACTCCACACAAGGATATATAAAAATAGCCTCTGTATTATCCATAAAAACACATTAGAACACAATCACATATATATCACTGGGCCATGAGGCACTTGTCATAAAGATGCAGATAAAGTCATAAGACCACAATTACATGAATTACTGTGCCACTAGGCACGGGTCATTAGAATGCATTAAATCCACCTAAATCACTTGTCCAATCGGGCCATTGTCATAAACCTTACAGTTGTCCCCACCCAGTAACTACTGGTAGAAACCGTACTTAGTATGCCAACATATAATCATCAGTGCACCTTAGTAAACACTTGCAGCAGGGCATACATCACAAATACATCATGCCGACATTAGACATATGCAGGTCACCATTAGAAACCTCATGCCAACAGTAGGCTTATCACCACAGATATCCACATCAGTGTAAAATATGTAGTGTGCAGAAAAGGCTGCCACTGTCTCCCCCCTGCATAGGCTTCTGGGCCAGGTGCCCGCATAAGACAGGGAATGTGGCAATTTTGGGTTCGGAGGCCTCGTCCTGGGCTCGCCCCGCAATGCCCACAGGAGCAAGTAGAAAGCCTGCATAAGTGTACCAAATTGGTAGCTTCCTTTAACACGGGGCGTAGCTGCCACCAACATGGGAGAGGGCCCCGGCCACTACTCCAGGCCAACGGGGCCAGCCGCGTCCCCTCTCCCCTTAGGCCCGCAATTGGCAGGTCTCTCTCCCTCTCTCCAATGGGAGGAAAAAGGAAGCTCGCAGCGACCTGCGTTCGGGCTGTTCCGCAGTGCGTGCCTTCCAGTAGGAGGTGGGAGGGACGACACTCACCCACCTCCGTTCGCATCAGTACCCTTGCTGATGTCGGCACACAGCACCTCTCCTCTTCCTGGTGTGCGGTCCCTCTTGGGATGCAATCACGCGGTGCAGCCGCTTTGCTGGGGATAAAGGGGCAGTACACGGAGCAAAGTCTCCGTTGGCTCCGCTGGCTTCTTCTTCCTTGGGGAGGCGAGAATGCGCTCCTGCTCAGCCCCGCCCACTTCCAGGCTTGGCCACGCAGCCCGTCGCTTCTGCCTGGCTTCTGGCTCCTCTACCTTGGGGGCTGGTTGCCAGGCAACACCTCAATGATGAGAGGCGGCGCTAGGACAGGCAGCTCCTTCCTGCCCCGGACTTTGCATGATTTCCTACAATGAAGGGGAAATCACCACGCTTGTCCTGTGCTCTCTGCGGCCACAACAGCGCTCAGACTGGAGACACGACACAGGGACCTGGCAGCGCTCTTTTCGTACTGGGTGCCTTTTAGAGCAATGTCACTCAGTTTTAAGCAAGCAGGGTGAAAATCCAGCACTCATCACGCGCTGAGTCTAAAATCACCCAGGGCAGAGCTGGGTACAGGCAGGCCAGCACACAGGGTCACTCAGCAGAGTGGAAGTCCTTTCAGCCACATAGCAGGCAGCAGGTCAGTCCCAAGTGGTAGTTCCTCCTGGCGCACTGCAGCCCACGTAGTGTTTTCTCTTCAGTTCAGTTACAAAAGTTCAATAGACAATGGGTCACAGTCACAGTCCATATGTGTTTGTTCTTCCCCCTGGCACAGGGCTCTGATCCCAGTCCAAACCAGTTCTGGGGGCACTTTAGCATATCTTTACAAGTGCACCACCACCTCCATTGTTAGTGTAAGCCTTGGCTCCAGACACACCACAGGGAGGCGGATCCATCATTGTGAAGGCAGGCACTGCCCTATTCAGGTGCAGGTGCTACTCCTCCCACCACTCCAAATGCAGACCAGGCCTATTCAGCCTAGCGCTGCGTCACGGAGGCAGGGCAGGGCACACCTCAACCCCCTCAGGGACTGGCTGGAGTGAATGCACATCCCCTCTCCCCCGTCAGTCAGAACCAGATGGTCAATACACATTAGGCAGGCACAAAGACACATAGCACACAGAAATGCCCACTTCTAAATGTGCTATTTCTAAAATAGTAATAATAAATACACTCTCATCAATAAGCAGGATTTATCACTACTATTCCAAACATACCAAACCTGATCACGCTACCCCGCTCATGTCAGGATTTACCACTGAAGCACATATCAGGGAATCCCCAATGCATCCCTATGAGACGGCAGCCTCACAGCAGTGAGAAACCAAATAGGCTGTTTGTCACTACCAGGACATGCCACACAGTTAAGGCACATGTCCTACCTTTTACCTACACCGCACCCTGCCCATAGGGCTATCTAGGGCCTACCTTAGAGGTGACTGATATGTAGTTAAAGGGGCGTTACAGACGTGGCAACCACTTTATGTGCCATGTCACAGCGGCAGTAAACTGCGTGCGCAGGCCCTGCAGTGGCAGGGGCCTGAGGCAGGTTTTGAAAGGCTACTTTGGTGGGTGGCGCAAGCAGCGCTGCAAGCCCACCAGTAGCATTTAATTTACTGGCCCTGGGTATATGGGATACCACTGTACAAGGAACTGATAGGTAAATTAAATATGCCAAACAGGTGTAGATCAGTCTTACCAGGTTTACCATAGAGAGAACATGCATTTGAGCACTGATCAGCGGTGATAAAGTGCCCAGAGTCATAAAACCATCAACAACAGCTCAGAAAAAATACAGGAGGAAGGCAAAAAGTTCAGGGATGACCCTGCAAAAGGGCCATGTCCAACACACCTTCTTTCCAAAAATATATAGTTGTCTACATCCTTAAGTAAACTCAAGAGTCTCATCGTATGTGTAACTATCTGCAACCAGAAAAAAACATATCTCATCATTTAAAAATATGCAAACCAGTCATCTAAGTTAAAAACCACATTGACAAACACTCTCTAATACATTCTTAACAAGTATTACTACTTTATTAAACATATATAGGTGCAGATCATTTTCTTCTCTTTTATTCATGACTACACTACTCCTGTTTAATAATGTGACTAAAAGTATTACAATTCTCAGAATGGAAACAACATAGATCTGTCTGTTCTGCACATGATGCTTAGACATCTAAATATTGTCATTTTTTAAAGGATTTGCTGATTGTAACTTTCAACAGTACTAACATCTTAAACACATATCCTGTGCCAGATATAGTTCATCTGATATTTTTTCAGTTCACTGTCATACTTTTATATCTAACTCACATATACTTCTTCTTTCAAATGTAAATTTTTAAACATTTAAATAGTTATGTATATACCAGTGAATTAACTTTGAGGATTATATTGTTTTAGCTCTTTCTGGATAGTTTTGACACTCTTAAGATTTGTAAAAACTAAGCAGAAGAACGATACACCACTCTCATACAAAGCAACTATAAAATGGCAACCTCTACAACTTTCCACTCTATGATCATGAGAAAGGCAGCAACTGAGGTCATGTCTTTCATTTTAGACTACTCTACCTCCACTTGTTGTGAATGGTTAGCATCTATTAACCCTTTTCCTCTCTTTCAAATTGAGCTTTGTGTCTCCGTGTTTTCGCAATGTTTTCGCTTTCATCGCAGAATAATCATGAAAAAAAACGGGAGTCCAAACCGATATATAGCTTGATTGTTTACAAATTTTAATACTGCACAACAGTTTATGACAGTCCTGAGTTGGAAATTAAACTTTGCTATCACTTAAATTGTGTCATAACTCCTCAACTTAAAAAAAAATAATAATTCTGTCACTTTAACACCTTTCCCCCTCAATACACTCTTAGCTTAGTGTACCTAGCAACCCAGTAGAACCAGTAGGTCACAAGTTCACAGCACATTCTCGAAGGACCATGCTACTTCCAAATGAGATACAGCAGGTGTGGTTTACTCCACAGATTCAAAAGCATATCCATGTCTTTCCTACATTTCTTTTTTTAAACAACAGCCAATTTAAGCTATTGCATCCAACACACTACCACATTTCATTCACTTAAATGCTGACAGCATCCAATGAAATATATATTTTTTCGAAAAAAGAAATCACATCCATTTTAACTCATTCAGTGCCAGTCTTCTCCTGACTGCTATTGCTTCTTCACTTCAAAATGCTTAGAGTGTAGATTGTTGGCCACAGCCATTTCTATTGGGTTAAAGAGGCTGCAAAAAAGAGAGGTATTGACAGGGACTTGGGTTTGCCAAATGTGGAGATTACTTGGTTTGGCCAGAGAGGGTTAAAGTTTCATCAGTTGCTGGCTTTGCTTAAAACCATTGTGGAATGCCGAGCTCCTCACCTCATGATTGTGCACTGTGGTGGCAATGACTTTGGCACATTGATTGGAGTAGGGCTGGAAATCCTAATGAATGATACCTTTGCTGAATTGATGTCACTTTTCCCTCACAGTGTCTTGGTGTACTCTAATATATGCCAAAGACAGAAATGGAAGTGGTCTAATCAATTCTCTCCACAAATTGACAAAGCCAGGAAACAGGTTAATAAAACTGTTTCTGCTTTCCTCAGAGACCATAACATGGGCTCTGTCTACAACAAAAACCTGCATTTTAACATGCATGGAATCTATAGAAGTGATGTAGTTAACTTTACAAACGAAGGGAACAGGGTGTAACAGGGTGTTTCTAAGCAACCTGAAACTCTCAATACAGTCTTATCCATAGTTCTCTTATACACACTATCAACACAAAGGGGGAGATTTTAAAAAAAGAAACGCAACGCAGCGCAGCCCCCCGCAAGGCTGTGCTGCGTTGTGCGACCGGGAGGGAGCAGGAGAGCGCCATATCTTCAGCGATATGGCTCTCTCCTCCCCTTTCCCTTGTGCCGGCGCTGATTTCAGCTGCCGTGCGCCATGCACACACCTCAGCGCCGCAGCACTAGGGTGTGTGGGTGTGTGAGGCTAGCATAGGTTTTGTACAGGAAGGGTACCCTTCCTGTACAAAATACTATGTTTAGGCACGATGCAAAGCTTTTCCCACTTTGCATACGTGCTTCACAGTTCAGCACGCATGGAAAGTCGGAAAAGCACGGAGAAATTTAAGCATTTCGCCTGTTAGCGCCTCCTTTGAAGGGGAGTTAACTTTTGGCGCAAAACCATGTTTACAAATCTTTGTAAATATGGTTTTGTGTCAAAAGGCATGGGTGGTTGCATGGGAACGCCCATGTACCATAGCAAAACCAAAGGGGATGATGGACGGAGTGTTGAACATTGCAAGCACTCACCCCCAGTCAACTGATCTGGGTTTAATCCATCATCATTCTTTAGCTCACTCCGCCACCCCAGTTCAGACATGGCCATATGCAAATCAGTCTGACCCTGTGCCTCATGGGAACAGTCCAGCCCGAACTGCCAAGCCATGTCTTCCTGGACCGGAAACAAGCATCCTGGGACCGGTTTCTGGCTTACAGCCGTCATCAGCCAGCCCCTTTGGTTTTGCTATGTTCGCCCTAAGTTGGCAGGGTATGCCCAGACGTGGGTCCCTTGCTCACTTTGCCACTGGATTCAAGCTAGCCTGGCTGATGACGGCTGAATAGCCAGAAACCGGTCCCAGGATGCTTGTTTCCGGTCCAGGGAAGACATGGCTTGGCAGTTCGGGCTGGACTGTTCCCATGAGGCACAGGGTCAGACTGATTTGCATATGGCCATGTCTGAACTGGGGTGGCGGAGTGAGCTAAAGAATGATGATGGATTAAACCCAGATCAGTTGACTGGGGGTGAGTGCTTGCAATGTTCAACACTCCGTCCATCATCCCCTTTGGTTTTGCTATGAACGCCCATGTACCACCCATATAACGCCCCCTCAGCGCAAAGTAATGCAAAGCAGTGCTTTGCGATGCTTTGCGCTACTTACAGGGTTCTTTCCAGCGCAAAACAAGTTTTACGCTGGAAAGAAAATAGGAAAAAAAAAATTGCGCTAGTTTGAGTCACTTTTGTGGCGCTAAACCAGCGCAAAAGGTAGGAAAATCTCCACCAAAGACTCTTGTCAGAGCCACCCAAGAGCACCAAAATTGTGTTCATTTTCTTGTTAAATATTTTTTTTTTTAATATTGGAAGTCCGCGAGACATTGCGATCATCACGATCACGTCACGAAATTGCAAAACAAAAACAGACATTCAACAACCATCACCACATTAAAAAATGTTAACTTAAAAAAAATCATTCTAAGTGTTCAAATTACTAACTACATCATTGATTAAAAAACATATTTGTACACATAGTCTTCTAGTCATTTTTAAAAAAAATTGTGTTTGAACCCTATTTTCTGTCTTTGTGATTACTCCGAGAGTCGTGATAGCTTTGGTGACCGTGACGACTGCGCCTCGTTTTATAAAGTGTAAAACACATATATGCACACATTTTACAGTATTTTAGACACTAGGGGTTTATTAGTGCACTGTTTAAAATCATATTTTTCTAGGGGGCTTGTATAGAAATCATCTTTAAAACTGATTTTCTGTTTTCGATAATTCCGGGCTCCGCAATGCTATTGGTATCCGCGATCACCGCGAACACGTTGCAAAATGACAAAACAAAAGCAGACATTCAATAACCTCCACCACATGCAAAACCTATAAATTCAAAATAGATTATAAACAACACACTAAACATATTATTATCTAAAATAATCTATAATAGCATGTAGAACTCCTTTAATAGCTCTAAAACACAGTGTATAACTCTTACAGTGGAATCTGTGACTGCATGAATCAATGTATCAGTAAGTCTCTCATTCACTGTATAAGTATTTCAGTGGACCTGCGAGATGGTGCATCAGTCTATCAATGGTTCTGTAACAAACTGCGTGACTCTCTCAGTGCATCTATGAGTGGGTGCATCAGTGTCTCAATGGGTCTGTGATTCATTGCATGAGTCTCTCGGTCGATCTGTGAGCAGGTGCATGAGTGCCTTTGCACATTTGTAAGTAAGTATATAACTGTCTGACTGGATCTGTGAGTGCATACATGAATGTCTATGTGCATGTCTGAGTGGGTGAGTGAGTGAGTGGGTGCATGAGTGTGTGAGTGGGTCTGTGACTGAGTGCATGAGTCTCTCAGTGGGTCTATGACTGGGAGAGTGAGTGTCTGAGTGGTTTTGTAAGTGGGTGCATGGGTCTCTGAGTGGGACTGTGAGTGGCTGCACCATTCTCTCTGTGTATCAGTGACTGGGTGCATAAGTCTCTGAGAGCCTGTGAGTGGGCAAGTGAGTGACTGAATGGGTGTTTGAGAATCTGAATGGGTGAGTAAATGGGTGCATGCATGAGTGTCTGTGTGGATCTGTGACTGGGAGGGTGAGTATCTGGGTGGGTCTATGATTGGATGCGTGAGTCTTTGAGTGGGTGCATGTATATCTGAGTGAGTCTGTGAGTGGGTGTGTGAGCTTCTGAGTGTATGAGTGAGTGACTGAATGCATACGTCTCTAAGAGGGTATGTGACTGAGTGTGTGAGTGACTTTATGGGTTTGTGAATGGGTGTATGAGTGTCTCAGTGCATCTGTCAGTGTGTGTGTGGGTCTGTAAGTGGGTGCGTGAGTCTCAGACTGGGTCTGTACATGGGTGCGGGACTCTCTAATTGAGTCTGTAAGTGGGTGCATGAGTAACTGAGTGGGTCTGTGAGTGGGTGTGTGAGTGCCCATGTAGGTTTGTGACTGGGTGTAAAAGTCTCTAAGTAGGTATGAGACTGTGCGCATAAGTCTATGAGTGGGTCTCTAAGTAGGTTTGTGAGTCTCTGAGTGGGTCTGTACGTGGGTGTGTCACTCTCCAAGTGAGTCTGTAAGTGGATGTATGAATACCTGAATGGGTATGCGAGTGAGTGCATGAGCATCTGACTGGGTATGTGACTGGTTGCAGAAGTGTCTGAGTGGGTATATGAATAGTTGTATAAGTGTCTGAGTGAGTTTATGAGTGCGTACATGAGTCTGTGACAGTAACCGACGAGTGTGTACAAATATATATATATATAATTTTTTTAATATTTTCACCAATATTCGCGATGTCGCTGTGACGGTACACGGAGGGCCATGCGGGCTGTCGCTGCATCATTGCAAATATCCCACATGATCAAAAAAAGCAATTTTGGAAACATAACTTGTGTCAGTAATACCCCCACTTCTGAAACATTGGGTCAGAGTATCTCTACCCTGACCCCTTATCTTACCTTTAACACAAATTTTCAGCCCGGGAACCGCTCCTGGACAATTAAATGGCGGCCACAACTTTCTGTTCAGGTTACGTCCAGCCAATCATAGCATTCCCATTGGTGCGCACTTTCACAATTTACCTCGAACACGTTGCGATGTACCCACGATCACTGTGAAACTGCTGCAACTTTCTGTTCAGGTTGCGTCCAGCCAATCGGAGCATTCCTGCTGGTGCACGCTTTCGCGATTTACCTCAAACACATTGCAATTTAATCGTGACCACGCGAAACCGCCGCGAGATATCCACGACCAGAGATATCACTATATTGTTCGGATTTAATTTCACAAAAACTACTGAATGGATTTACACCAAATAACAAAAAGCACAATCTGCGTTGCAACATCTACCTTTCTGCCAAATTTGGTGTAATTCCATCCAGCAGTTCAGGCTGTAGTTTCAACAACACATTCCTATGGGAATTAACATTATAAACACACCCTTATTTTCGCCCCTATTTCTCGAACCGACTGCACGGATCACCTTCACACTTTCCATGACATACGGAACCTACTTTGACAACCTTTTTGGGAAAATTTCATGAAGATTGGTCAACGACACCAAAGTTATAGGCAAATCAAAAAATTATTTTATTGTGGAAACAAGGTCCTAACCATAACTACCTACTGGCAACCGCCAGTAGTTAATATATATATCTGCACATACACATGCATATGTATATCAAATGGTGGGAGTGCGAGTCCCTACAAAAGTATTTGGATGTAGGAAGAATACCGAGAGGCCTGAGGATTCTTACAATGCCCAGCCATGAGAATCCCAACCCAGAGATGCTTAAAGAATGGGCAGAGCACAATGCCAATAGCTCTGCAGGCATGTTAAGAATTTTGATAAAATATGCAGAAATTGATAGGGAAAGAATCTTGGGAGAAATTAAAGAAATGGAAGACAAGATTGCGAAGCATACTAACCAGGATATAGTGCAATCCACGTCCAAAGCCATGAATGACAGACTCGCTGCGGTAGAGGATGGTATCGTGCAGAAAAAGGCACGTAAATTCAATAGAGATCGAATTGACTATCAAGCTGGCAAAATGTATACCTTTGCCAAATGTTTTGACAACATGAGAAGACAGAAACTTAAGGGAACAACAAGGGCGCAGCAGGACCCACCGCAAAGTGATGCAAGCACATCAGACACTGACCACGAAGAAGGCAGGAGAGTAAGACATACCACTCTTCAAGATGAGTTTGATTTTTTAAAGTTGGACCGTTGCACAAACAGCAGACCTTGGCCAGGGAACATGAGACAAATAGGCAGAGGAAGAGGAAAAACAGACGAGGTGGCCAAAGAAAGAGAGACTACAGAAGACAACAGTGGAAAAGTAACAAGGAGCAACAGACGCTATTAGACATTGGACCCAAAACGGTAATAAATCTCTCAGAGATGGAACTTTCTGATGAAGACCAGAGCAACCTGGCTCTGGGACTATCATTTTGTGAGCCCAAAGAATTTGATTATGTAGAGACTAGAATTGTACTTTTTAAGTTCATCCGTAAGTTGAAACTGGCTAAATTGTATAAACTTAGCAGCAAGGCTAAATCTACCTTTCCAGCTAGGAACATCCAGGAACAGAATCTAGTAGTAGGAGATATCGAAGTCATGCAGGAACTGTGGGAATTAGAGAATACCAACCAAGGTCCCATGGAATATACACAGATAGCGGAAAGATTAGAAAGTGAGTGGGTGTGGGTATCTGAAGAAGGGGGTCCAATCTGAGACCGAAATCCAAAGCCTTACCCCTACTCTCAATGATGACATTGATAAATTTTCAGCCAGAGTCACAGCTGAAATTAAGGAGCTAAGGGATTCTAGAACGCAAGGAAATTTTAAAATCAATTCCAGTCTAAGAGAAACCTTAAAAAAGAACACAGGAAACTACGATGTAGTCATCAGAAATGCGGACAAAGGGGGCAACATTGTCCTGTGGTCTAAGAAAGCATTCATGACAGAGGCTTATAACCACCTTAGAAATCGTACTTGTTACAAAAAAGTAAACATAGCACATGTTGAAGAAGTGGAGAGTCGTTTCACAGAAAGGCTCACACATTGGAGAAATGAAGGGCTTACCAGCAGTGATGAGTTTAGTTTCCTCAAAGTCGACAAACCCAAGTTACCGGTTTACTATCTTATTCCCAAGATTCATAAAGATGCCACTAGACCACCAGGCAGACCCATCATTGCAGCGCAAGGAAGTCTATTTGAAAATGTATCCAAATACATCGCTACTTTTCTGAGACCTTTGTGGAAAGGTTACCTTCACATATTAAAGATACCACTGACTTCCTTAAGCATCTTGATAATATAGTGTGGGAAGAGGATTTTTTACTGATGACATTAGATGTCCAATCACTCTACACTAGTATTAAGCATGAGGATGGCATCAGGGTCACTGAACACTTCTTGAAAGGAAGACACATCAGATTTTTTAAACACAATATGATGATCATTGAAATGATGAGATGGTGTTTAAAGCATAACATCTTTTTGTACAACTATGACATATTTGAGCAACAGCAGGGGACTGCCATGGGTACTTGTTTTACCCCAAGTTTTGTGAACCTCCATATGGGGTGGTGGGAGGACCAGATGCTTAACAACCCACCCTTGGAAAAATGGAGCAATTGTATTATCACGTGGCTCCGTTTTATTGATGACATTTTTATCATCTGGCGCGGTGACATCAGCACTGCTGAGAAATTTGTCAGTGAAATCAAAGACAACAATCTCAATTTGAAGTTTACGAGTCACATGAGCAAGACACAGGCAGAATTTCTAGATGTCAAAATCCAAGTAGTTGAGAACGAAATTGTTACCTCGTTATTTAGAAAACCTAGTGCAGGTAACAGTCTGCTGCATGCATGCAGCTTTCACCCAAAAAGTCAGATATTAAGCATACCACATGGAGAATATCTTAGAGCAAGAAGAATTTGCAACACAGAGAAAAGTTTTGTTACCGCCAAAATAGACATGACACGCAGGTTTCAAGAAAGATGATATGATAGAGAGGCTCTAGACACCACAGTGGAGAGGATAGTCAAAATACCTTGAGAGACTCTTTTATACAAGAGCAAACACAGAACTGAGAAGAAACCAGAACACTGGTTCATTACCAGCTATAACACAGCACACCTGAAATTGAGATCCATTTTACAGAAAAACTGGCACCTAGTTAAAGGAGATCCCATTATAGGCATGGATCTACCTCAAAAACCCACTGATCACATATAAAAAAGCAGACTCTATACGTGAGAGGCTAGTACACAGTGACGTAAGAATGGAAAATAAAACCTGGTTACGCCCTACTGAAGGTTTTTTTAGATGTAACAAGTGCAAAGCCTGTAAAACTGGAGAAAATTTGAAGGAATTCAAGGTGCATAACAGAGCACAAAAGATTAGAGAACATTGCACCTGCAAAAGTGAGTTCGCAGTCTACACTATTAAGTGTGGGTGTAGGAAGTTCTATGTAGGGAGTACCACCTTACAAGTACACAGAGGCATCTTGCAACACCTGAGAGCAGTCAAAAACAATGATCTGAGCTATGCTCTAGCCAAACATTGCCACACATGCCAAAACAATGACATAAAAAATCTAAAATATAGTGTAATTGATGGAATAAAGAGTGATGAGAGAAGAGGATACAAAGAAAAGAAACTTAGAATATTAGAATCCAAATACATTCTTGCATTAGATTGTAGGGAACCAAAAGGGCTCAATGCCAGCGAAGAATTGTATGTTCACCTTTGATTTGAATAATTAATTGATTATTATGCAAGTTTTTGGAAACTATGATATTTGACCGAAGCAGCCTGCAATATGTTACCTTGTCCATTTTGTAAATACTGTTTTTAAGAATTGATTTTGTTGGTTGGTGATCAGTCAACTAATATGATATTATTTGTGTTTCATTTTCTACAGATTTTAGAGAATGCAAGCGCATTCAGAGTAGTCATGGAGACCAGAGAGCATCATTTGAAGCTATCTACTTTTTTGGGCAGAGTATACCCCACTAGCATTGGGTTTAGTAAGATTGTTTTTTCTTTTTGTTCATTAATAAGGAGCTTTGGAATTTAGTGTTTTGTTGATTTCTGTCGAGGACCAAGATCCTTGACTTTATGGAAGACAGAAATTATAGATATTAGTATGCGATCTAGAAAAAATATTTTATCTTCTTTTTTAAAAGATTTTTTTTTGCTGTGTAATGAGACTAATTTCCCAGCTTTTTATGTTGGTATGATAGGATTCCCTTTGCCCACTGGGGCTTGATGGCTTTTGGATATTATTTGAAGTTAAAACTATGAATGGGAATATTGACTCTTCAATATCGATGTCACCAGGGGCGGAAATGTTAAGAGATGTTATCGTATACTTACATGTTATATATTTGTTTATTTTCTACTTCTTTTGCTTCTTACTATAATTATGAGAAATAATGCCCTTTGCCCACATAGGCAGAATTGTTTTTTATCTAAGTGTTACGCATACATGAGTGTTAGTGATATGAAACTCTTCCATGTCTACTGATGGTATGCCCTGCAATGTGTATAATGTACTATAAATATCGCACAAAATGTATTCTCACCAGTTGATGAAGGCGAGAAGCCGAAAGGAGTCCTGAGAGACTGTATATCTGGTTGGTGACCTGTGAACAATAAATCCACTTGGAATCAGCCCTGACTGCCCCACCTTCTTTGTACGATTGTTGGAGGACCGGAGTAATATATATATATGGCGCTGCGTTGTAGGGATGGAGACAGCACGAAATGATTGACTTTTGATTGGCAGCCATGTATTCCGCTTGTGCCCACTGGGGAATATTGCATTATGGGGGCGCACAGCAACACCCACAAGGGAGTTACATCAGTGAGAGACTGCAAGTACCATAATGCCTAGCAGGCTGGAGAATACACCCAGTGGGGCGGGACTCGTTTGAATAAATAAATGCAGGTGATCTATACTGAGTTGCTGTTCGTTTCTTTGCTGTTGGGCTCGTGAAAAAGGAAGGGATTCCGAAACGCGTAGAGCCTTTTTTATTCAAAGCAGAACACTAATGCGCTGCCTTAATGTATGTATGTCTTAATGTATGTATGTATGTATATATATATAAGTATTATATTCACTGAAAAAACCATAGGTTTCAGGGATGTTATAGTTAGAAATTAGCATTTAAAAAACCTTTGAAACTCACTGAAAAAAACCCACAGGTTTCAGCGACGTTATAGTAAGTTGGACATTTTACTCATACAAAACCACAGAAATTTGGCCGTTATGGTTAGTTGAGCTAACTATAACTTGCGCCCCCGCAATGCACTGCTGCTGACATCACATATTACATCACTCATGACATGGTCAGTGACATCACTGATGACATCATCCAGTGACTTAGTGTTTCTAAAAAGTTTAAATATGTTTTATATATATATATGCCAAGGTGTATTGAAGAATGAATGTGTGTATGAGTGTCTGAATGGATGATTTAATAGGTCCATGACTGACTGTATAAGTGAGTGATTAAACGTGTGACTGACTGTATAAGTGAGTGATTAAACGTGTCTTACTAATACATGGGTGACTGACTAATCTGTATGAATGTCTGTATCAGTCTGTGAGTTGGTGTGTAAGTGGTTGCTTGGGTTGGTGAGTAGCTACATGAGTGTCTATATGGGTTTTTGATTGGTTGTCTGAGTACCTGAATGGGTGCCTGAGTGTCTGTGTGGGTGGGTGGTGGGTATGTGACTCTGTGCATAGATGTGTGAGTGGGTGATTCACTGGGTGTATGGGTTCAAGAGTGCATCTGTGAGGGGCTGTATGGGTGGGTGAGTGTGTGTATGGCTGTGTTGGTGACTGAATGGATATCTCAGTGGTATATATGTGAGTACCTACATATGTGAAAGGCAGTATATGTGAGTGTTGGAGTATATAAATGATTATATGTGAGAGTGAGTGATTGTGAGAGTGGCTGTATGGATGAGGGTGTGCTTGTATCAGTGATTGTATAAGAGAGTAAGTATGTGTTAGTATCTGTATGAGTAAGTGAGGTGGTGTGTGTATAACTGTATAGGTGAGTAAATGGGAGTGTGATTGATTCTTTGCATGACTGACTAGGTGTGTGAGTAACTATATGGATAAGTGGTGGTGTGTGAGTGCCTGTATAGGTGTATGAGTGCATATGATAGTGCTGTATTGATGAGTGACTGCATGTATAAATGACTGTATGGGTGAATGAGTGGATGTGTGTGTAGACCTAGGAATCAGTGAGTGGGTATGTAGTACCTGGTATTGCTGTGTCTATGGTTTTGAGAATGGCAGTCTGTATTTTAGAGTGGGTGTATCAAAGGTTATATTAGGCTGTGAGGAGGTGCATAAGATTAACATGTGGATGATGTCATCAGTGATATCATCAGTGATGTCACTGACCATGTCATGAGTGATGTAATATGTGATGTCACCAGCAGTGCATTGCGGGGACGCAAGTTATAGTTAGCTCAACTAACTATAACGGACGAATTTCTCTGGTTTTGTATGAGTAAAATGTCCAACTAACAATAACTTCCCTGAAACCTGTGTTTTTTTCCAGTGAATTTCAAAGGTTTTTCAAATGCTAATTACTACCTATAACGTCCCTGAAAAATATGGTTTTTTCAGTGAATTTAAAATATTTTTTAAATGCTAATTTCTGACTATAACGTCCCTGAAACCTATGGCTTTTTCAGTGAATTTCAAAGGTATTTTAAATGCTTATTTCTAAGTATTATGTCCCAAAAATTATTTTTCTTAGTTTTTTAATTGTTATGAAAATAATGTAATGTTTTCTCTTTTCTAAAATATAAATATAATTTTTTTTTTTTAAAGTGGATTCGCGTTCCCATCATGTACCAATCTCGGTGGGTGCGCGAATCCAAGAATTTTGCTGCCATATTGGTTTAGTCGTGTAGGGTGCGCATTTGGTATGCGACAGGTGAGCAGATCTCGGCCCCGCGTAATGTCACGTACGTATTTCCGGGGGTCGAGCCTGGTGCGCGAACCATCGCAAATCTTTAAGTTTTAAAAGCATATGTATATAACTTTAATATGTATATTATAGTAAGAGATTATTTAATCTAATTATAAATATCATATATTTGTATTTGTAATAAAGATATATTATTGTTAAATATTGTTTCCGGAAATCGCGTCAGGTGCGTCCTGGTTGCGCGCCGGGTGCGCAAATCCCATGTGACTTCAAAAGAAACAATTTCATTGGTTAAGAACCTTTTCATTCATTCAAGAGCATCTTAGCAGACACACCTGTTGTCTTCTGCTCCTCATGTTTGCCTTTTTTTGGTGTTTTTTTTTCACTGATCAAAAAATGGCGGCTGGTAATCCACCTCAGCAGCTTCCACATGAAGAGGAAGAAGACCTGGGGGAACCCATCAAGAAAAGGTATGAGAGCATCCTGTGGGCATTTTTCTCCATACCACCTGGGGAGAAAAAGGTCAATGCCCGAAAGGTAACCTGTACCATTTGCCAGAATGTCCTCTCACGAGGTTCTTAAAAGAAGTATTCGTGTGGGACGTCTTCGATGTTAAAACATCTTCAGACCATACATCCTCGACGTCTTGCTTGAGAACAGCTTCGTCTGGAACAAGAAAAGCAGGCAAGTGAAGACAACGCTGCTGGACCGAGTACGTCATCTGCTTCTTCCTCATCTGGCACACCAAACATCATCCCTGAGTTGGCTAGAGTGAAGCAGCGTTGCGTAAAATATAAAAAGATACTATGTTTTGGTGAGCAATCACTGGATCCCATCCTGGTTGCTATTAGGAATCACGAGTGTTAATTATTTTTTTTTTTATGCAATGAGTACATAACTGCATAATTTTTTGAACATGTTCACTGTTGGTTCTGTTTTTTTTTTCTTGTTTTTTTTTAAAAAACACCAAAACAATTCAAAAAGAGTTAAAAAAAACACAAAAAAGAAGAAAAAAATGGTTCTTTTCAGAACCGCCTATTTGGTTTAAAAATAGATACATTTGTAAGTGTTGTATGAATTGTGGTAAGTGGAATATATGGAGAAGTGTATGGGTAGTGCATATGTGATTGCATGAGTACATGGGTAGTGTCTGTGTGATTGCATAAGTGCATGGGTAGTTCCTGGGTGATTGGAGGAGTGAATGGGTACTGCCTGAGTGATTGAAAAAGTGCATTGGTAGTGTCTGGGTGATTGCATAAGTGCAAGGATAAAGTCTGGGTGAATGCATAAGTGCATGGGTAGTGTCTGGGTGATTGGAGTAGTGTATGGGTACTGCGTGAGTGATTGAAGGAGTGCATGGGTAGTGCCTGCATGATTGCATCAGTACAGGGTTATTGCATGGGTGATTGAAGAAGAGCATGGGAACTGCCTGAGGGATTGAAGGAGTGCATGTGTAATGCCTGCGTGATTGTATGAGTGCAGGTGTAATGTCTGGGTGATTGGAGGAGTGCATGGGTACTACCTGAATGATTGAAGGAGTGGATGGGTAATGCCTGGGTGATTGGAGGAGTGCATGGGTACTGCCTGAGTGACAGAATAACTGCATGAGTAGTGCCTGGGTAATTGCAAAAGTGCAGGGGTAATGTCTGGGTGATTAGAGGAGTGCATGGGTACTGCCTCAGTGATTGAAGTAGTGCATGGGTAATGCCTGAGTGATTGAAAAAGTGAACTGGTAGTGTCTTGGTGATTGCATAAGTTCAAGGATAATGTCTGGGTGATTGCATAAGTGCATGGGTAGTGTCTGGGTGATTAGAGTAGTGCAGGGGTACTGCGTGATTGATTGAAGGAGTGCATGGGTAGTGCCTGCGTGATTGCAGGAGTGCAGGAGTAGTGCCTGGATGACTGAAGAAATGCATGGGAACTGCCTGAGTGATTGAAGGAGTGCATGTGTAATGCCTGGGTGATTGGAGGAGTGCATGGGTACTGCCTGAATGATTGAAGGAGTGGATGGGTAATGCCTGGGTGATTGCATGAGTGCATGGGTACTGCCTGGGTGATTGGAGGAGTGCATGGGTACTGCCTGAGTGATTGAAAACTGCAAGAGTAGGGCCTGGGTAATTACATAAGTGCATGGGTAATGTCTGGGTGGTTAGAGGAGTGCATGGGTACTGCCTCAGTGATTGAAGGAGTGCATGTGTAATGCCTGAGTGATTGAAGAAGTGCATGAGTAATGCCTGGGTGATTGCAAGACTGCATGGTTAGTGCCTGGGTGATTGGAGGAGTGCATGGGTACTGCCTGAGTGATTGAAGAAGTGCATGGGTAGTACCTCTGTGATTGCATGAGTGCAGGGGTAATGTCTGGGTAATTGCATAAGTGCATGGGTAGTGTCTGGGTGATTGGAGCATTGCATTGGTAGTGTCTGGGTGATTGCATTAGTGCAAGGATAATGTCTGAGTGATTGCATAAGTGCATAGGTACTGTCTGGGTAATTGGAGTAGTAAATGGGTACTGCCTGAGTGATTGAAGAAGTGCATGGGTAGTGCCTGCGTGATTGCATGAGTGAAGGGGTAGTGCCTGGGTGATTGAAGAAGTGCATAAGAACTGCCTGAGTGATTGAAGGGGTGCAATGTGTAATGCCTAGGTGATTATATGAGTGCAGGTGTCATGTCTGGGCGATTGGAAGAGTGCATGGGTACTGCGTGAATGATTGAAGGAGTGGATGGGTAATGCCTGGATGATTGCATAAGTGCATGGGTACAGCCTGGGTGATTGGAGGAGTGTATGGGTACTGCCTGAGTTATTGAAAACGTACATGAGTAGTGCCTGGGTAATTGCATAAGTGCATGGGTAATGCCTGGGTGATTGCAAGACTGCATGGGTAGTGCCTGGGTGATTGAAGGAGTGCATGGGTACTGCCTGAGTGATTTAAGAACTGCATGGGTAGTGCCTGCATGAGTGCATGAGTGCAGGCGTAATGTCTGGGTGATTGGAGGAGTGCATAGGTACTGCCTGAGTGATTGAAGGAGTGCATGGGTAATGCCTGGGTGATTGCATGAGTGCAGGGGTACTATCTGGGTGATTGGAGAAGTGCATGGGTACTGCCTGAATGATTAAAGGAGTGCATCAATAATGCCTGGGTGCAGAGGTAATGTCTGACTGATTGGAGGAGTGCAGGGACACTACATGAGTGATTGAAGGAGTGCATGGGTAATGCCTGGGTGATTTCATGAGTGCAGGAGTAATGTCTGGGTGATTGCATAGGTGCATGGGTAGTGCCGGGTGATTGGAAGAGTGCATGGACACTGCCTAAGTGATTGAGGGAGTGCATTGGTAGTGCCTAGGTGATTGCATAAGTGCAGGGATAATGTCTGGGTGATTGCAAGACTGCATGGGTAGTGCCTGGGTGATTGCAGGAGTGCATGGGTACTGCCTGAGTGATTGAAGAAGTGCATAGGTAGTTCCAGCATGATTGCATGAGTGCAGGGGTAATGTCTGGGTGATTGATGGAGTTCATGGGAACTGCCTAAATGATTGAAGGAGTGCATGTGTAATGCCTGGGTGATTGCATGAGTGCAGGTGTAATGTCTGGGTGATTGGAGGAGTGCATGGGTACTGCCTGAATGATTGAAGGAGTGGATGGGTAATGCCTGGGTAATTGCATGAGTGCATGGGTACTGCCTTGGTGATTGGAGGAGTGCATGGGTACTGCCTGAGTAATTGAAAAAGTGCATGACTAGTGCCTGGGTAAATGCATAAGTGCAAGGGTAATGTCTGGGTGATTAGAGGAGTGCATGGGTACTGCCTCAGTGATTGAAGGAGTGCATGGGTAATGCCTGAGTGATTGAAGAAGTGCTTGGGTAGTGCCTGCGTGATTGCATGAGTGCAGGGGTACTGTCTGGGTGATTGGAGGAGTGCATGGGTACTGCCTGAGTGACTAGAGGAGTGCATTAATAATGCCTGGGTGATTTTTTAAGTGCATGGGTAATGCCTGGGTGATTTTGTAAGTGCATTGGTAATGCCTGGGTGATTGCATGAGTGCAGAGGTAATGCCTGGGTGATTGGAGGAGTGCATGGGTACCACCTGAGTTATTGAAGGAGTGCATGGGTACTGCGTGAATGATTGAAGGAGTGGATGGGTAATGCCTGGATGATTGCATGAGTGCATGGGTACAGCCTGGGTGATTGGAGGAGTGTATGGGTACTGCCTGAGTGATTGAAGAAGTGCATGGGTAGTGCCTGCATGATTGCATGAGTGCAGGCGTAATGTCTGGGTGATTGGAGGAGTGCATAGGTACTGCCTGAGTGATTGAAGTAGTGCATGGGTAATGCCTGAGTGATTGCATGAGTGCAGGGGTAATGTCTGGGTGATTGGAGAAGTGCATGGGTACTGCCTGAATGATTAAAGGAGTGCATCAATAATGCCTGGGTGATTTTGTAAGTGCATGGGTAATGCCTGGGTAATTTTGTAAGTGCATGGGTAATGCCTGTGTGATTGCATAAGTGCAAAGCTAATGTCTGAGTGATTGGAGGAGTGCATGGGTACTACCTGAGTGATTGAAGGAGTACATGGGTAATGCCTGGGTGATTTCATGAGTGCAGGAGTAATGCCTTGGTGATTGCATAAGTGCATGGGTAGTGCCTGGGTGATTGGAAGAGTGCATGGACACTGCCTGAGTGATTGAGAGAGTATATTGGTAGTGCCTAGGTGATTGCATAAGTACAGGGCTAATGTCAGGGTGATTGCAAGACTGCATGGGTAGTGCTTTGGTGATTGGAGGAGTGCATGGGTACTGCCTGAGTGATTGAAGAAGTGCATGGGTAGTGCCTGCGTGATTGCATGAGTGCAGGGGTAATGTCTGGGTGATTGAAGGAGTTCATGGGAACTGCCTGAATGATTGAAGGAGTGCATGTGTAATGCCTGGGTGATTGCATGAGTGCAGGTGTAATGTCTGGGTGATTGGAGGAGTGCATGGGTACTGCCTAAATGATTGAAGGAGTGGATGGGTAATGCCTGGGTGATTGCATGAGTGCATGGGTACTGCCTGGGTGATTGGAGGAGTGCTTGGGTACTGCCTGAGTAATTGAAAAAGTGCATGAGTAGTGTCTGGGTAAATGCATAATTGCAAGGGTAATGTCTGGGTGATAAGAGGAGTGCATGGGTACTGCCTCAGTGATTAAAGGAGTGCATGGGTACTGCCTGGGTGATTGGAGGATTGAATGGGTACTGCCTGAGTGATTGAAAAACTGCATGAGTAGTGCCTGGGTAATTGCATAAGTGCAGGGGTAATGTCTGGGTGATTAGAGGAGTGCATGAGTACTGCCTCAGTGATTGAAGGAGTGCATGGGTAATGCCTGAGTGATTGAAAAAGTGCATTTTTAGTGTCTGGGTGATTGCATAAGTCAAGGATAATGTCTGGGTGATTGCATAAGTGCATGGGTAGTGTCTGGGTGATTAGAGTAGTACATGGGTACTGCGTGAGTGATTGAAGGAGTGCATTGGTAGTGCCTGTGTGATTGCAGGAGTGCAGGGGTAGTGCATGGGTGATTGAAGAAGTGCATGGGAAGTGCCTGAGGGGTTGAAGGAGTGCATGTGTAATGCCTGGGTGATTTTATGAGTGCAGGTGTAATGTCTGGGTGATTGGAGGAGTGCATGGGTAGTGCCTGAATGATTGAAGGAGTGGATAGGTAATGCCTGGGTGGTTGCATGAGTGCATGGGTACTGCCTGGGTGATTGGAGGAGTGCATGGGTACTGCCTGAGTGATTAAAAAACTGCATGAGTAGTGCCTGGGTAATTGCATAAGTGCAGGGGTAATGTCTGGGTGATTAGAGGAGTGCATGGGTACTGCCTCAGTGATTGAAGGAGTGCATGTGTAATGCCTGAGTGATTGAAGAAGTGCATGAGTAATGCCTGGGTGATTTCAAGACTGCATGGGTAGTGCCTGGGTGATTGGAGGAGTGCATGGGTACTGCCTGAGTGATTGAAGAAGTGCATGGGTAGTACCTGCGTGATTGCAAGAGTGCAGGGGTAATGTCTGGGTGATTGCATAAGTGCATGGGTAGTGTCTGGGTGATTGGAGTAGTGCATTGGTAGTGTCTGGGTGATAGCATTAGTGCAAGATAATGTCTGGGTGATTGCATAAGTGCATAGGTACTTTCTGGGTGATTGGAGTAGTGCATGGGTACTTCCTGAGTGATTGAAGGAGTGCATGGGTAGTGCCTGTGTGATTGCATGAGTCTAGGGGTAATGTCTGGGTGATTGAAGGAGTTCATGGGACCTGCCTAAATGATTGAAGGAGTGCATGTGTAATGCCTGGGTGATTGCATGAGTGCAGGTGTAATGTCTGGGTGATTGGAGGAGTGCATGGGTACTGCCTGAATGATTGAAGGAGTGGATGGGTAATGCCTGGGTAATTGCATGAGTGCATGGGTACTGCCTGTGTGATTGGAGGAGTGCATGGGTACTGCCTGAGTAATTGAAAAAGTGCATGAGTAGTGCCTGGGTAAATGCATAAGTGCAAGGGTAATGTCTGGGTGATTAGAGGAGTGCATAGGTACTGCCTCAGTGATTGAAGGAGTGCATGGGTAATGCCTGAGTGATTGAAGAAGTGCATGGGTAATGCCTGGGTGATTGCTAGACTGCATGGGTAGTGCCTGGGTGATTGGAGGAATGCATGGGTCCTGCTTGAGTGATTGAAGAAGTGCATGGGTAGTGTCTGCGTGATTGCATGAGTGCAGGGGTACTGTCTGGGTGATTGGAGGAGTGCATGGGTACTGCCTGAGTGACTAAAGGAGTGCATTAATAATGCCTGGGTGATTTTGTAAGTGCATGGGTAATGCCTGGGTGATTTTGTAAGTGCATTGGTAATGCCTGGGTGATTGCATGAGTGCAGAGGTAATGTCTGAGTGATTGAAGGAGTGCATGAGTACTGCCTGAGTGATTGAAGGAGTGCATGGGTAATGTCTGGGTGATTTCATGAGTGCAGGAGTAATGCCTGGGTGATTGGAGGAGTGCATGGGTTCCACCTGAGTGATTGAAGGAGTGCATGGGTAATGTCTGGGTGATTTCATGAGTGCATGGGTATAACCTGGGTGATTGGAGGAGTGTATGGGTACTGCCTGAGTGATTGAAGAAGTGCATGGGTAGTGCCTGCATGATTGCATGAGTGCAGGTGTAATGTCTGGGTGATTTGAGGAGTGCATAGGTACTGCCTGAGTGATTGAAGGAGTGCATGGGTAATGCCTGAGTGATTGCATGAGTGCAGGGGTAATGTCTGGGTGATCAGAGAAGTGCATGGGTACTGCCTGAATGATTAAAGGAGTGCATCAATAATGCCTGGGTGTATTTGTAAGTGCATGGATAATGCCTGGGTAATTTTGCATGTGCATGGGTAATGCCTGGGTGATTGCATAAGTGCAAAGCTAATGTCTGAGTTGTAGGAGAGTAGGATCTGCCTCTTATGGTTACCCCCACTTTTTGCTGATGTCTCACTGTTTTTCGACTTTAGTCTGGCTGGGGCCCTGCTATCCAGGACCCCAGCCTAGCTGCTTCCTCTCTAAATTGATTCCATGTACCTTAAGTACACTTCAGATTGGATTCTGGGGTGGCCTTATAAGTCCCTAGTATATGGTTTACTATGTACCAAGGGCATAGGTACCCCAGAGGCCTACCAGGGGCTGAAGCATGTATTGTGCCACCCCTGGAAGGCCATCCAAAATGACACCACAGGACTGCTTCTGCAGCCTGAGTGAGGTGGTGCATGCACCCCTTACAGAGATATAGGTTCACTATATCTCACCTATCACTGCACATACAAACCTATCAGTCACCCCTATGGCAGGCCTTATCAATCCTGAAGGCAGGGTGCTTGGTTATATGTGAGAGGGTGCCCCTGCATGAGCAGAGCCCCTCTGCAGCCCTCAGAATCTCCTCTCCGGGGTTGTCTGTGGTGCAGCCTGACCATATACTCTTAAGTGCATTATATCCTTGCGGTAAATGCTAACTTTGGGATGGCTGCACGGAAACATGTCGTGTTTGGTGTCAAACACCTTGGAATCATACCCCCACACCAGTAACTGGTGTGGGAGTATGATCCCACCCTTCTAGAGGGAAAGACATGACAGCATCGGTATACCCGGTACCAACTAAACAGAGCCCTGGCATCACAAAATGGATGCTGCAGCCACAGACACGAGTCTGGCCTCCTGCTGCTGACCGAAACTCCGGCAGGGGAGGCCTGGGCAATAGGTTTCCTGTCACAGGGAGGTGTTACCACCTCCCAGACAGGCCTTAGTGGATTATGGCTGGGTGGGTGCACTCCAAGAGTGCTTTGAAGTCCTGCACTGGGGGCACATTTGGTGTCCTCGTGCATACCCCAGTTCAAACCGGTTGCAGGGGATGCCAGCCCCTGCTCTGGCACAAAACTGGACAAAGGAAATGGGTGTAGCCACCCCTCTTTCCAAACCCTCCCATAGGTGGGTCCCCAGAGTTAGTCCAACCCCTTTCTTAAGTATAAGTAAGGGAACCCTTTCAACAGGACTTTAGATATCCCTGGATGAAACTCTGCAACTGAATCCTGGAACTTCGACGCTCTACTCAAGACTAGAGGACTGAAGAAATCTCCCTTGGGGTCAAGGAGTGACTCCCCTGCTTGTCAGGCACCATGAAGCATTTGCCAGTCTGCAACTCCGAAGCTCCCGCCAGACTCCGAAGTACTTGCAGCCCAGGAAGAGGATTTCCAGACATCTCCAAGGCCGACCCAAGTCCCCAGCAAAGCTGAGACCCGCAGCCCTCTTGAGTAGCGTGGAACCGGAACTCCTGGTCACCGTGCACATTTGCTAGTGCATTGACTTCTGGACAACTCTTGAAGTCCTGCTTTGGGTTACTTGTAGCCCAGGCCCAGAGCACCATTTGCACTGAAGATTGTGAGGCTACACTCCACGAGGGTTCCGTGGGCCCGCTTCCTGCATTTCCACTTGGGGCTCCTTCGCGATCTCTGGTCCATCAACTGGTGGGTCCCTGTGAAGGCAACTCTGATTTTCTTTGGGTGTTTCTGGTTGCTCCAGATGTGCCCTAACTCCCCGCCAAGTGGTGAGTCCCTCAGTCCTTGCTGGTCTGCTCCGAAGCATCTTTCTCCTTTCTGTGTAGGTTGCTGTTGCCAAGGCCTGTTATGTTCAATCCAGACACCAATGCTGCAGCACTCAACATCCTTCTGTGGAAAAGCTCAAATCCAGCTCCTGGTCATCGTTGACGCCTCCTGGTCCTCGTGGCTGAAGAGTCAAGCTTCACCTCTTTCACCTGAAGTACCCGACATCGGTGGGCATCCGACTATCGTGCCCCTGGTCACTGGCAAGTGACCCAGACTCTGTCCCCTCTGCTTTCAGGTTCTTCTCATCTCCGATCCAGGCTTGAATCTCTTCAGACACTTCGCATCTTCCCGGCAGCAGCACTTCTCTGCAGGCTGCCATTGAAAACAACGACGCAACCCGACACCATTTGACACCTATGCACCCGGCTTCCCTGGGTGAGGTAACTCGAGTACTCCGGTGCTCCCGTGGGTGTTGACCCTAGAACTGTCTAAGTCCAAGAGGGTTTGGTCCTAGTCCATTTCTAAGTGTCATTAAACTCTAAAACGATAACCGCGACTTTCCCATAGACTTTAACGGAGCTCGCAGCTGTGTTCACACACTGCACACAGTCCCCGTGGGTCCCCAGTCGCACTACCTTGGGTGGTTCCTTGTGGTCCCAGCAATTCTACAGGCCTTAGGGCTTGTGTCTACTTAAGTCTTGGTTCTTATACCACTTTCTTAATATATGGTTTGGTACGCCCCTAGGGCTAATTGTATATTGTGCTATTTTACTGTGCTATTCGCCTTGTAACTTGTGTACTTTCACCTCTAGCCTCATAAAGAGACTATAGGGTTGTGTTTAGTAATAAATACAGATAGTTTATATATATACCTGGTGTGGTTCTCCTTTCATTTGGTCATTCATGAGATTATAACTGGTAAAACAATAGCTTAACACTCCTTCAACACTTAGCCTGAAGGCTGCTCTCCATAGTTACCACTAGGATAGCTTTCAATAAAGGTTGTCTTTAAACCTATCATCAATAAAGGTCGATTGGACTGGTGCAAGGTGCCCACTATAACTAGTGGACAGCATATACCAGGCCAACTTCTCACATTGGTGTGCAGCAGTGGGATTAAAGCTTGCCTTGTTTTACCAGATAATCTCAAGTGTGTGACTAACTGAAAACCACTAAAGGTACCTGAGGTACATATAAATTCAAGCTTAGAAATACAGTAAGTTCTACTGAACTTAGAGTTGTGTGTCAAGGGCTTAGCACACCCTTTCTACAACTCAAGAGAGTTTAGTAGGCCACACTAGAGTAGGTAGTGCATACACCACACCTCACTAGTAATGTCTTCAGGGCCAGGATCCAGTAGGTCCCTGCTAGAAGCCAGTGGGCTTCTACCCTCCAAGTATGACAACCTCCCATTCTTGGAATTGAGAGAATTGTGCAAAACTAGGAAGCTGAAGACAGGCAAAAGTGCCAACACCCAACGTCTCATGGAGATGCATCTGCTGGATGACCTCAGAAGACCCCTAGGGTCTGCAGGGGTAGGCAGAGAGGGTGGGGCAGAAGATGAGGAAGGGACCAGGGGTGAAAATACCCAGGACCTGACCTCTGAAACTGGCCAGGAAGATGACAATGATCTTGCCCTGGACAATCCAGCTCCTCCTGCAGATGAGGAGGAGGATCAGAATGACCTCGCCTTTGTCCCACCAGGAAGAGTTGTGAGTGTGCCTAGAAGGTCCAGATCTCCTTCTCAGGAGTCTAACCATTCTGACACCTCAGTAGGGACCTCTTTTTCCTCTCATAGAGGGGAATCCTCTAATGAAAGGAAAAAGAGGCTGCTCCAGTATGAAGAAGCTCAGCTTAGGATCAGAAGAGAGCAGCTGGCTATAGACAGGGAGTCCCTAGAGCTTCATAGACAAAGAAGAAAGTTGGGACTAGAGTCCCATGGTGGCAGCAACTTCCCTAGTGGTAGGGAAAGGTCTTATGACCATAGAAACCTGAGCAAGATTGTCCATCCCTACCAGAGTGGGGATGACATCCACAAATGCATTACTGCACTGGAAAGGGCCTGTAAGGTACAGAGGGTCCCCCAGGAGCAGTGGTTAGCAATCTTGTGGCTCTTCTTTGCAGACAAAGGTAGAGACAAGCTCATCACTGTAAGAGAAGAGGATGCTGATGATTACCAAGTCCTGAAGAGTGCCCTGATAGATGGGTTTGGCCTAACCACTGAGCAATACAGGTTAAAGTTCAGAGATACCCAAAAGCCACAGACACAGGACTGGGTGGACTTTGTAGATTGTGCTACTAAGGCTCTGGAAGGCTGGTTACTTGGCAGTAAGGTGTGTGACTTCAAAGGCTTGTATAATTTAATCATGAGGGAGCAGATTCTTAATAACTGTCAGAATCAGTTGCTACATCAGTACCTGGTTGACTCTGATCTGACCTCTCCCCAAGAATTGGGAAAGAAGGCAGACAAATGGGTCAGAACCAGGGTGAAGCAGAAGATACAGAACCAAGGTGGTGACCAGAAGAAGCAAGATTCCAAAAACTCTGACAAGGGTGGGGAAAAGGGTAAAGACCAGAAGCCTTCTCAAGGTCCCCAAAAATCTGCATCTGGTGGGGATTCCCAATCTACTAAAGGAAAAGGCCAAAAGAAACCATGGTGCAAAATCTGTAAGCAGAAGACTCACTGGACAAGTGATTGCACCAAGTCCAAAAACTCTAATCCAGCCACCATTGCCCCTAAGGCACCTGTTCCCACTAGTCCAGCTACAAATGGTGGTGGAAACTCTCAGAATAAGGGTTTAGTGGGGTTGACCCTGGGTACTGAGATGGGCTCTGGCCTA
The DNA here is from genome assembly GCA_963921515.1 of Calotriton arnoldi. Lineage (NCBI taxonomy): Eukaryota > Metazoa > Chordata > Amphibia > Caudata > Salamandridae > Calotriton > Calotriton arnoldi. Next base: position 47,417 of record CAWUFW010016916.1, read on the forward strand.
GTCAGAGTGCCAACTCAGGCTGTCCTAGTCTGTGATGGGGGCATGGATATGTCCCCCTTAGAGAGTCCCAATACTTTGGGCAAATACAGACAGCAGCCTTTAATTAATGGAAGAGAGGCTTTGGCATTCAGGGACACAGGAGCAAGTGTCACCATGGTGACAAAAGATCTTGTGGATCCTGGGCAGATTATACTTGGTGAAATGTACCAAGTGACCAATGCTAGCAATGTCAGAACAGACCATTCTCTGGCAGTTGTTAAATTCTCCTGGGGAGGGGTAACTGGCCTTAAGCAGGTTGTGGTGAGTGCAGACCTACCAGTTGAATGCTTGCTTGGCAATGATCTTGAAACCTCAGCTTGGGCAGAGGTGGAGCTCAGGAAACATGCAGAAATGCTAGGGATCCCTGCACATGTGTTTGCTGTGACTAGGTCACAGGCAAAAATATCAAAAGTTGAACAGGCCCTGGATTCTGGAATAATGGACCAGGTGCCTCCCAAGAGGAGGAGCAGTAGGGTTAAGGCAGTGCCTTCCCCCTTGGCTCAGGAAGAAGATCAGTCTTTTGAGGAAGATGATCTCAGGCCTGAAGAAGGAACTGTCCCAGAGGAGCTTGAACCTGATCAGGTTGAGTTCTTGGGGACAGGGGCCCTTCCAGGGCAGATCTGAGCCAGGAGCAGCTGAACTGCCCCTCTCTTGAACCCCTCAGACAGCAAGCTGCTGCTGAGGCTGCTGGGAATGCTAGTGGCACCCATAAGATGTATTGGGATGATGGACTCCTGTACTCAGAGAGTAGAGACCCCAAGCCTGGAACAGCCAGGAGGTTGGTTATACCTCTGAAGTTCAGGGGCTTCCTATTGACACTAGCCCATGATATTCCTTTAGCAGGGCACTTGGGCCAGAACAAGACTTGGGACAGAATTGTCCCTCACTTTCACTGGCCCCACATGTCTGAAGACTAACCCTGGGCGTAGTTTGCGTAGTCGCGCTACGCAAAGATGTTAAAGCGCTACGCGTAGCTACGCGAGCGTGCGTAGTTGCTTGTCGCGCCCGTTCGCGATGCGTTTTCTTCTTCGGGAACGCGCGTAGCGTGTTCGGGATGCTGTTGTGCGTGCTCGGGGATAGTATCTCGCGAACTTGCCCATGCGGTCGCCTATGGGCGCGGCCATCTTGTTTTTCACTTGTCCCGCCCGTTCGCGATGCCTTATTTCCTGTTCCGGGTCGCGTATAGCGTGCTCGCGATGCGCATTTCATGTTCAGGAAAGCGTCGTACGTGTTCGCAACGCTTTTTGCGTGCTCGGGGGGAAATATCGCGCGAACTTACCCACGAGGTCGAGATGGGCGCGGCCATCTTGTTTTTCACTCTATGCTATGGTTCTGGGCCTGCTTTTCTATCCTCCCTCAATCTCTGCAATCCTTAGGTTTTTACACTGTTTTTCAATTTTGTTTTATTTATTATCTATCTCTCTGTCCCTAAGTCTATATTTTGCATTTATTTCTACTTTTACTGTGTTTTTTTACTTTTCTACTGTTTTATATTACTTCCTTCTTTAAGCTCCTACTTCTTCCCTAACTTTATTTTTTCCTTTCTAACTTTCCGCCTCCCACACCCCCAGAACCATGGCGAAGGGTAGCAGCACCATCGGCTCCAAGGGAAAGGCGTGTGTGCCCAAGAGCCGCCTGCCTTGCGGCAGACTCGCCACCCTGCAGGTGCAAGCACGGCAGCTTTTTTGCGAGGCGGAGGTGGCCGCCCTTGTTTTTGTGCAGCGCCACCTCCCTTGACCTTGGCAGCAGGCGGCAGGCCAGGCTCCGGGTACCCTACCCAGGAGCATCACCGCCAGTGGGCGAAGGTGCGCCGGGCAGTGTTTCGCTGCTCAGGGGCCGGCGCACCCATAACCAGCTGGCCCACCGGTGGTCAGACATCCTGGACCGGGAGCAGGACCTGTTGGACCTGCTAGGTGTCGAGGTCATGGGGCTTGGTGAGTAGCTAATATATATAGTAGTATAAGTATTGTGTATAATTGTTTTACGAATAACAAGAATACTGCTGCTTACATTGCAGGTAAATTACTTTTCAAAATCTTCTGTGATTGTAGGATACAGGTGCTCGGCGCTACTCTTACTTGTTTGCAACTTTGCGCTCGCTTGGGCTGATTATTATGTAAGAGTTTACTTTAGAGAACTTAAGTTAGGTAATGCTATTGCTAGAGAGACTCTAGTCCTTCCTTTGTCCTCCCGTCAAATAGTGGTGGATGGATTGATACTAGGTTTAGTTAGTATTAGTTGATAATTGTTTAGCGGTCTGCGTGACGCATCCTCTGTCACTGAGTGCTGCTTACTCCAGTCCTTAGTAGAACCTTTTGTAGTTTGTTTAGTGAGTGGTAGGCTTAGCAGTGTCAGTCAGTAGCAGAACATCAGACGCAACCAACCAACAATTTGGTGTATGCACAAATTTATGCATGTGTCCTCCATCTCATCTATGCATTTTTGAGGGCTAAAAAAAATGGAAATGTAGACTTAGTGAACAATTGGCCCGTCTGGAATAGGTGGGCTAGGTCAGTTGGCACTTAGGCTTAGTTAGTGTTCTGGATTCGAATCAATCAGAATGGAACACTGGATTAGTGTTCATAAATTTTTATTTATTTATTTGTTTATTTATTTGAAGAGTTTTATATAGCGCTGGCTAGACCCGGAGGTATCAGAGCGCTTTACATGAGGTTCCACAAAGTTACACAAATTTCTGCAGTTACATGTTAAATAGTTGCAAGCAAAAAAACATTTAAAGATCATTGGGAACGAGGTCAAAGGAGAGAAGAAGGGTCAGGGGTAGGGTAAAGCGGTAGGAGGAGGATACGAAAGGAGAGACGAAGGGAAAGTCTGCCCAAGGACCGGCTGGGTAGGTGACGGCCGAGGGGAAGCCCACAGCCCATCTCCTCTATAGCTATCAGGTAGCTCCACCGGGCATCAGCCAAATAACTAGGTCTCAGCAGAAAAACATAAAAGGGACATAAGAGACGAGATGAATGGAGCGTAGAAGGGTAAAGGGGTAGGGAGAAGGGTAGGAGGGAGATATGACAGAGAGATAAAGGAAAGTCTGCCCAAAGTCCGGCTGGGTAGGTGATGGTCGAGGGGGAAATCCACAGCCATCTCCTCTATAGCTATCAGGTAGCTCCACCGGGCATCCGTCAAGAAGCTAGGTCTCCACTGTCATGGGTAAGTTCAAACAGGTTAAAAGATTTGATGGGAAAAGCAGAATGGAGGAATAGGTTCAAGGTCAGGTTGGAGTTCAGTTTTTGTCCCAGAGCAGTAGCACAACGAGGAAAGGATCACTGTGGCAGCCATCTTGGGGTCAGGAAAGGGAATTCTGGCCTTGGTGATTGCATTAAGCCAGTCCTATTACTGTCTTTCGCTCAAAGGGAGGTGTTTGTTGAGCAATGGAGCAATGGAGGAGTTAGAGGCCGGAGCCAAGTGTCTGCTCACCACCCGAGGAGGAGAGTAAATTACTGTGTTGTAGTAGCAAGGGGGGGAAATGGTCGCCATTTAGGATCAGGCGGGGGCCTCCCAAGTCCATCTAAATCTCTCAAAAAAGAGCTAATTGGTCTCAATAAAGAAGAATCCAATATTCATGGTGGGCAACGGACCGCTTAGACACCTTGAATGTCAATGGGATTGCCGAGACGGTGGGGAAGAAAGCAGCAGGAGGTCCTCTTACTACTGAACAGCGAGGTAGAATAACAAAGGGGCTGTAGGAGGGTGAACAACTACTCACCAAGCCCTCCGCTGCTTAGTCATTGCCAGGAGAAAAGAAGTCAGGCTGTGTTTCGGAAGGAGGATCCCCGGGTGCAGTGTTAGTCTGCCCGGGTCCGCCAGAATGCAGGCGCCATTTTGGGGTCAGGCATCAGACATCCCTGCTCACCAACAGTGCATTTGAATAACGCCCGAGTTCTGGAGAGCCCCACAGGTCGTACGGTGCTCCTGTTCTTCAATGGGGGATGGCGAGTGAAGAGGTAGCGTGCCCCATCTCACCGGCGTGAGCGGAGTTCTTACTTTTGCTCACCGGTGGCCGCTGACGTCCGATCTGCGGAGAGTCGCCGCAATAGGTGGTCCTCAGTTGAAGGTATGGGTCCGGGGTTGGGGAGAAGCTATCTGGGTAGCTGTGTGATGCGGAGGTCCGCAGCTTCAAAGTGCAGTTTCTACGGTCCTATGCAAGGCCTCCCTGCACATCAGGGACGGTCCGTGAATCCCACAAGCCAGTAGTTGATGTGATTAGATAGGTCAATTTTATTGCAATTATTGTTTCCTAAAATGTTTTTTGAGCATATTTTTAAATAATTTATTTGTTTCACAGCAATCATTAATGTTTGTCTCTTTCTTTATTATATCTTACATGATCACTGATCAGCAGCACCCAGGGGCAAGAAGACGGGGTCCGAGTCGGCGGGACAACCAGAGGACCGCTCCTCTACCAAGGGTCCTGCTGCTGGCCCCAGTAAGTCCTCCAGTGGTTAATATTAACAATTATATTTCCCTAACTTTTACTGCACCTTATTTTTTCCGAACTATTAATTCTGGTTCCACTTCCTAATTCTATTTTTTACAAAAGCTTCTTTGATCTTGACTATCTGTTTCTAAATTCTGGTTATCCCTGCCTCTAAGTTCTAACTGCCTCTGCTATGACTCTCTGTACTACTACTATTAGTCTGTCTGTAGCTAAGCTTGCCCAGTTTGCCACTCTTTATTTTACGGTTTTGAATAAAACTCTGATTGACCAATAGCTCTAGCCACTGAGTCCAGTCCTTTGGGTTGTCCTCTTCTAGTCTTCTTAATCTTGAGGCTTTGACAATTACCACCAACAAAATGCCCAACCAGATATTTGACTATTTTTGATAGGATATAGTACATACTACTACTGTTGTGGGGATTCTGCACAGCCACATACAGAACTATGCACAAGAAAATAGGATGTTGGTGATGGGACGTTGGACCTTCCTCACACCTCAGTCAGAAGTGAACCCACAATCCCCTGACCGACTAGCTATAGTGTCTCATTGGGTCCCCGAACCCCCACCCAAAGATACCCATTGATTACACAACCCAGAACATAACACCCTTTCGCTCACTCACTCGTGTAATTCCACCACCACACCAAATACCACAGAGTCTATGTGTAAGTTCAAAAGGTTTATTTTCAACTAACAAGCTCTGTACGTTGTTCTATAAAATTCAGTGTACTACAGCCAGCTCCAACAGCAAAATGCATAAGATTAAAACAATAAACATTGTTACAAGTGCATGATAGAAGACAAAAGATCTGTGCGAATTCTGGGAGACCCTCACCGTAGAACATAGAAGTACTGGTTACATGCATCATTCATAAGCTCTGCAAAACTCTGGTTCGTAGAAGGGAATCTTCTGCCTGTTATGAGAAAAATGGTGCGCGTTAGATAGTATAATGCAAGCATTTCTTAGCCATGTCAAAAAGTGTAACATGTTACTTATGGCTAAGCAATACGGACTAACCGAACTCCATAACAAAGTGGCTTGTTTTTCCACCTCTTGTACGCAACGCTCAGACAGTAGCTGTATGAGCTCATGTGGGCTCAAAAAGGCGTCTTACTGCACAACAAGCTGCGAGCTAACATGCGCAAAAGACATGAAGCGAAAATGGTTGCATGGCTCAGGCTAACTTTGCAAAGAGTAGAGTAGAATATAATAATGACCCTAGGGACCATAACACTACTAGTGTCTACTGACTCTACTCTAGTACCTGATTTGGACTAGTGATGTATGTTGTATATGTATGTATTAACTTTTTTTTCAATCTTGCTAGTGAAAACGAATAAATAGGGGAGGTGTACAGGCATCTAAAAATGTGTAATGTTTTTTCTAGGCGTACTACCGACCACCAGTACGGCGGGGCCAGCGGTGATGGCAATGCGGCCATTCCAGAGGGGGCAGGAGATGCGGCACCTGCAGGAGATACAGGGGTGAGCCAGCAGCAGCGGCGGGCGGCGGTAAGTTATATTCATTACTTATTGACATTACACTAGCTGGAAGGGTGTTCACTTCACTCACTGTACTGTTGAGACTTATTAAGTATGAAGTTGCAGTGAACATTATACAATGGTTGAAGAAGACACCCTTTACTTACCATTAGCAATGCATTAGCAATAGCATTAGCAGCGTGAGTTGAGTAACCAATGGCCTCTTCTATCTGACTCCAACTCAGCAGTGAAAGTTTTATGGAGAAGACTAAAAGTCAGATCAGATGACCTTGATGGATGTGTTGAACAAAAAGGGAAAGAAGGGTGGAAGGAGGAAGGACGGGCGAGATGTAATATGACTGGCAGAGAAGGCTACGTTGGAAGCATGCATAGGTGGCTGATAGGAATCAGTCATGTGTTGTTGAAGGATGGGTGGAAGGTGAAAGAAGATGCCTGCCTGGGTGGGCGACACAGTATGGGTGGATACTGGGGATAGCAAGAATCATCAGCGGTGTTTGGGTGAAACTCAAAGCCAAGGCAAGCAAGGAAGGAGTGGACGCATGGGTGGTTGTTGGTGAAACAAACAAAGGTTTGTGGAGAGATTAAGAAGAATGATAGACATTTACTTAGAATGGATGGATGCCTGTATGCATTCATCATAGACAGCATAGGTGGAGACTGTCACTGGATGCAGAGTCTTAGTTTGAAGAGAATGTAAAAGAAACCGCGCCAGAGTATCAAAGCCGAGGGGAATACAAGTTGTATTTTCAGAATGCAGTTGACTCACAGTAGTTGCAAGCACATCATATATATATATATTGTGTATAGTTAGTTATCAAGCGCCTTCCTCCGACTCCGAGGACCACTCCCTACCTATGTTAATTTATTTTCGAATTAATTTCATTGTGCGCACTGCACCGCCAAATGTGATGCAGTGTGAGCAACGAAATTAGTTTTATTTATTTATATGTTTACTTACCTGTAATTGGCCGTAATCCATAGTTTACTACCCCCTACCCTGCCCCTCCCCCTCCCCACATCACTGCCCGGCAGCACTCCCACCACCGACTGCTACTGACCTTATGTCGTTGTCCCATATATAAGCAATGATCATTGGATGAGATATATAATCTGCCTTTTTGTAGTAGCCAGGGCAGGGTGAAAGTGAAATTGAGCAATTGCCCTTCATGTAACAGAGAGAGTATGGCCAGTGCCACCCATAATAGAAAAATACGAGCTTCCCCACCTTCAGACAGTAGTAAATAAAACTAACGTGAGTCTGCGTCATGACTCGTATGTTTGTCGTGGGTGCAAGCTTAGCTGACTGAGCTGGCATGCCGGCTACAACCAGGTTATGTAATTTCACTAAACTAGAGATAAGAAGAAGACTGGTGTACTGTGTACTGGAGTCCATAGTGCTAGTATAATGCCTGAAACTCCCACAAATGTTAGAGGCTGAGGAAGTGGAAGGATAGATTATTACCACAAATGTTATGTACTGTGCTTGCTAGTGCTACTGTGCCACTGTGTGTTGAATTAATTTTGTGTTACTGTTTTGCTAAGAGTATTGGTTACAACAATATTCTTTTTCTTTCTTGATATAGATCCTCCTTCCCAAGAAAAACCATCACGGAAGGAGTTGGCAGCCAGGGCCCGGTGCCGGAAACTGGAGGCCATCTGCCAAGAGTTCCGGCGGCTGGTGGCTCAGGCGGAGGAGGAGGAGGCGGCAGCAGCTGCTGCCTCCTCCAATGACCCGGGCCCCAGCCAGGCCCCACCTCCAGTGGTACGGCGCCGCGGTCAGGCAGCCGCCCGCCGCCGCAATTCCTTAACAGCCAGCACTGCTGCCCCCCACCCTGGATGCCACTGCAGGGCATTTCGCTGCCAGATGCTCCTCCGGATTTCACACCTAGAGGAGCAACTAGAGGAGCGGGTCAAGGTCCTCGTGGACAAACACCTGAAAGCCCGCCGAATATAAGAACTATGTAGGACCCCGTTGGATTGCCCCTTTCTTATTCCTTTTGTTGGTGGGTGGGAATTGGGCGTTGGGGTTTATGGACATTGTTTGGACTTTTTCGTTTTGGACATTAGTTGGGGTTAGGGAGAGGGTGGGTCAGGTGTGGGATAGTTTATTTTTGTTAGGTAATAAATTATATTTATACTTAAACATACGATGTTAATGTTTTGTGGGGGTTACTGTTTTACGTAATTTACGTCACATGGTTTCCTTGCTGCTGCAGGGCTGCAGCCAGTGTTTGATTTAAATAATCTGCCGATTATGTAACACACAAACAGATAGATGCGGTACCCTCACTGAGTTATTTGTCCTACTAGTACTGTCAGTCTCTCCTCCTAGTCCATTATACCTCCCACCAAACTTATCTTACCTGTGATTGATGATGATTAAGTTCGGCACAGCGATGGCTGCATGGTTTCCCAAGAGAATGGAGAAGATGCCATGGTTGTGGTGGTAGTAGTAGACACTGGCAGTAGCATTTGCAAAAAAATAAAAAAGAGACAGTCACTTGCCTGAGAGAGACTGTGGGAGGAGTAATAGAATGAAGTAAAGTACAGTACAGAAGAAGACTGCCAAACAAACAATATTGCAACTGCTAAAGTAAAATAAAACATAATAGTGGCGGGGACAGCCTAGTACAAGAAGTTACAAACTGTAGTTGTGTCGAGTGAGTCACTTAACTTAACACAATCGTAATTCGTAACCTTTACAGCTGTGTGGTAGGATGTTGATGATGAATCCAATCAATGCCGGCAATTAATTATGATGTATTAGGTCCCTTTGGAAAAAAATTGGCTTGCACATAGACTGAGCATGGGTGGGCAAGCAGAAGAAGATCCTCGCCCTGCCTTGAAATTGAATTAGTGTTGCTTTCACCACATCTGCCCCAGCAAGCGTGTGATCAATTGGTGTACATTTAATGTAGTCACATCACACCTCAATATAAATCACAGCCCGGGGAAGAGGGTTAGGGTTTGATGAATGGATGGGAAGGGGGTTTGGGGAAAGGTTTGACAAAGAAAAACAGTACGCATGGACACAACAAAAGCAAAGCACAATCTTGGCAGACGACCATGATCTTATCCAATAAATCTATAAAGGGTGAAAAAGGAAATGCATGCATGATGATGAAGATAACTTGATGATTAATGAGTAGTACTTACTAACTACTACTAGACAATTAGACAGTACAGGGCAGCAGTATATTCTATGCAATTTGCCTTGCCTGTATGCCCATCAGAGAGACCCAAATTACATGTTGGCTTACTTTTAAAGATAGCAAAGAAAATTAAAAATAGTTGTAGGGATCAATTAGCAAACAAACAACAACACAACACACAGTCGTAATGATTGAAGAGAAAAAGGAATCAAATTAATTAAAAGACGAATGATGAATGATACTAAAGTTACTGTATTATCCTGGTCAAATTGTGGAGTTGAATCTCGTCATTCCTGTTGGTCCTATCTTCCATTGACGCTCCGCACATCAACCTTGGGTGCCACTGCCTGCCTGATGCGGATTGGTAAGGTAAGTGTGAGTTGTTTCTCCCAGTATAGCACAGGGTAAAGGCCGGCCTGTAAGTGTAGATGGAAAAACAAAAGGGGTATTGAAAAATCAATGAATAAAAAAAGCATCAATTACGGTGGAGTCCAAGAAGAGAAGAGAGAACACTTTCAGACTGAGGCGGCTTGGATACATCGTGTCTATTCTGTTTACAGTATTAAGCTACAACAACAACAGGACAGAACAGGCCCACAGCACCAGGCTGTGACCCAACCTCCATTTACCTTAAATTTTGACAGAGCCAGACAAAACCCAAAAGGCATATACAGCAACCTAGCATTTTCAAAATTAAGTGACAAGGTCAATGCACCGCTTTCAGTCATATGACTACACTCGACCCCACCACTACATGGACATGTAGGTCTGCTGTGTTTACTTTCTTGTTGAATTGTTGTGTTTACCTTTATGCCACTTCATGAAGCGCAGTTATTCCATCAATCATCTCCGATCCAACTGACTGACTGCGTGCAAAGGTAGTATGGTCATCATCATGGTGTGGTACGTGTTGTCCAACTCCAACTCAGTCTGTAGTGACTAGTCTCCGATTAAGTCCATATTCCATATTAAAAAATTGCAACGGATATTGGCCTGCACCTGCAGTAGTAGGAGTACAATTTGGTTATTAAACAACAAGAAGGGAAACATTTACTGTCACTTGAGTCACTTTCACTTTGTAGATTAACTAGTAGAGTTCAACTTCATGCACAACATCAACACAACAAACAACAGCAATCGCTCAGAGTCCGCAAGCATCCAATGCATGCCATCATTATTACCTGTCTTGCTCTTCTCTTTGGCTGTCAGATCATCAGATGCCTAATTCTGACAGGTGTGTGTTTTTTTTAACGAGGTAGTGGCCTCATTATTACTCCACATTCATTTTGAGTGTTGGTAGTCGTTGTTTCGGTTTTCATCTTATTCATCTGTGGCACTTTGTCGCAGTTTAAGTTGGTTCACATGGTCAGCGCTGTGATGGGCCGCGGCCTGGGTAGCGGTCATTGCTGGTCAATTGAGTTTGCAGAAATGTCAGCAAGTTTCTTCGAACAGTCTTGTCTTTCTCTGCCAAGTACCTTCTGTCCTGACAGTGATGAGCTTTGGATGCCTGCCGAGGCTGTAGCCTTCTGACAGTGATGAGTTTACTTTTGGATGCCTGCCCAAGTTCTGACAGTGAAGAGTTGTGGATGCCTGCAGAGGCGATAGCCTTCGGACAGTGATGAGTTTCGGCTCGGAAACAAAACGGATGATAGCTATAGTCACGTTTCACTTCTTATGGAGGGACTGTTAGAGGCAACATTTCTTGTACTCCAATGTCTGGCTTGATCGAAATGTAATTAGGGCGAGTCAGGAAGATGGAGCAGGACTCTGAGGAGTGGACAGTTAAATGCACAGACGTGCAACTCCAATAGGGAAATAAAAAGAGAAGACGGTGGTGATGGATTTGTTGTGATTTGATTTGAACCAGAAAGACAGATACACAGACAAATAAAGGAAGGAAGAAAGTAACAATTTGAAAGCCTAGTTGTCAGGGAAGAGGAGCTCGTCCTCAAACTCTGGTGGTTCGGACAGAAGTAGGTCCTGTAACCCACTACTTACGTCATCCAAGTCGCTCTCCTCTTCCTGCTGTGATTCACGCATTTTGTAATCCGGTGGTATAAAGTGCTGATTCATTTTGATCATGGTTAACCTCGCCACGCTTTTGGGCGAGAGACTGGTCCTTTTCAAAGTTACAATGGCACCAGCAGCACTGAAAACACGCTCAGAAGAGACACTTGCGACAGGGGAAGCCAGATACTTTATCGCCAGCCTGCTGAGCACTGTCCATTGGCTTCTGTTCCCATACCAATACACCAATGGGTTTCGATCCATGAAGACCTCTGTTGGGTCATCCAGATAGGCCTGGACCGTCCGCTCAATGCTCAGGGGTGCTCCGATGTGCTCGGCCTGTTTTGCCTTTGCATCAGCACTGGACTTACCATACCCCTGCCATAGAAACCAATCAGTTGCCGATTGTACTGTGGATGATCCTGTTCTTGCTGTTGTTGATGTTATTGGTAGTGTTGGTGTCGGTGACTGCTGGGAGGCAAACGCACTGCCCTCAGGCTCCAAAGTAGAACTTGACTCTGGATGCCCTGTAGTACTTGTTATGGCCTGGGGCGGGGGGCCTGTAATTACCAGACGTTCGTTTTCAAAGTCAATGGCTAGCTGAGCTATCGAAGTTTTGTACTTGGCATCATCCACTTCTGAAAAAGGAATTAATGCCTTACTGTTCAGAAATACTTTGTACCGTGGATCCAAAATTGTGGCAGTAATGTAATGTGGATCTAACACAATTTTATTTTGAATCCTTGTATTTTCAGATAAGCGAACGGCTAAGGACTCCGCCAAATGATATGCGTCTTGTTTGTCATCCACACCTGCATAAGTTTCAGACACCTCCTTCAGCTGTTGCTCTAGCATGTGCAACAAAGGGATAGCTTGGCCCATAGTACAGTCCTCCCTGCTGACTTCACGTGTGAAGATCTCAAAAGGAAATAGCATCTCTGTCAGGCATTTAACGAGGTCCCATTGACCCATCTCAACGGTCATGCCTCTCACAGTAGGATCCTCTAATCTTTGCATGACATAAGCATTGAGTGGTATGTACTGCTCAAACAGACGATCAAGCATGTAATAAGTTGAGTTCCAACGTGTTGGCACCTCCTGGATGAGTGCTTTGTCTGGCATTTTATGCTCACGTTGAATGACCCTCAGCTGCTTCCGGGCTTTAAAAGAATGGCTGAAATGTGTGCATATTCTTCTGCAGGTGGCCAGTAAGTTGCTGACTTTATATTCATTTTTCAGAAAGTCTTGAACAACAATGTTAATGCAGTGTGCCAAACACGGGACCCTGAAATAGCGACCATTTTGCATTGCCCTAACTACATTACTGCCATTGTCCGTGGCAACAAAACCAATGTTAAGCCCTCTTGGGCGCAGCCACGCAAAGACCTTGCTGTTAAACTCTTCCAAAATGTTTGCAGCAGTATGAGATTTCTCCATGGCAAACATGGCTACAGTTGCATGTTTGCGAGTGGCATGAAAAATCTCAGCAGCGTCAACACCAGCAGATATCTGTTCTCTAACCCCGCAAAGAGATCCAGTGTGCAGTGATGCACATGTAATCAGTGGCTTGGCAACTGGTCCACATGTCTGTTGTCAGGTGGATACTGTGAACAGCACTCTGCTTCAAGGCTTTTCCAAGCAATTCCAGCACGTCGTGATGTAGTGCTGGAACAGCAACTCTGGCAAAATAGTAGCGGCTGGGAACATGCCATTTTGAGCAGATGGCTGTCAGAAATTCCAGAAAACCCACCCCTTCAACAAAAGAAAAAGGGAGAAGGTCCGGTGCTAACATTTTAGCCAGCTTCGCATTGTACAAACGTGCTATTGGGTGGTTGTGTTCGTACTGCCCCTCCCCCCCCAAACATGCTGATAATGGTAGGCTGCATGGTTTTCCTTTCTCTTAGGCTCAACAATGCACTTTTTTTCATTGCAGTACTCCTTGCTGTCTCAGGCTGACTCTTACTCTTGTGCCACTGAGATGTTGCTGAAGAAGATGTGGGCGACGATAACACTGCACTGCTGGGGACAGGGCTACTTTGTGTAGCACTACCAGAGAGAATGTCTCCCTGTCCTTCCTCTTCCACCGTGATCGGATCATCTACTCATTTATCCCCACCAACACCAATGGTTGCAGTTTTTATGCCGCGAAGGTGGTCCTCCCAGCTGATCAAGTGGTGTTTTTTCAGATGGGTTATTTGGCCTCCGGTACCATAGTTTGTACCAACCTTACCCCGACTAACAGAGGTATTACAAATGGAGCATATAGCAATGTTCTCCTCCTTTTCGCTAACCGTAAAGAAGTCCCAAACTGGGGAGCTTAACTTTTGCCTCCTGCTGGAGGTGCCACTTCCAATGCCGGATGAACTGGAGGGTGTGGGTTGAATTTGACTCTGTGCTGTACCACTACCTACTTCTATTGAGGTGGTAGTTGTACTGGATGTAGGTCGCTGCCGGGCCTTTGCTAATGCAAATATGGAAGCTGTAGGTCGTGTTGGTGTTACCTGTGGAGGTATGCGTGCTACATCCCTCGCAGCGATTTTGGATAGGGTAATAATGTTGGTCTCCATCTCCTCGGGGCCGGGAGTGATGTTCGTGATGACTGGCTCATCATCATCATCCTGCTGTTCTACATCGACCTCCATAAGTGTAAGGCTTTCTGGAACCTTCCTTTTCCCTAGCCTGGTCTTGGTGACGTGTCTCCCTCTCAGACTCAGTTTGTGGCTTCCAAGTGGCATCTAGATCAACAGAAGGGGGGCTTGGCGAAGAACTTGATGGACTAACCCTCCTTTTCCTTGCTGGGGATTTGGAAGACAATGGATCTTCTGAATGAGTGGCTTCCTCTTCTTCTACCTCTGCATGAGGCTCAATTTCCTGAACTGCCCCTACTTCAGGAGGAACAACAACTACTATTGCGGGTGGTGGTTGCGGCTATTGTTGTTGACCACTTATCTGCTGTGTTTCCTCCTGCGTTGATTGGGTACTACTTTGAGATAGCGATAAGTTTATCTCAGGCTCAGCATCACTGCTTTCCACCATTAGGCTGGCTACCTCTTCCACACTCATGTCCTTGGGCCTGGGTTGGTGGGTTGGGCCTACTGATGCGGAGGTGCTGCCCACAGCTTGCACCCCGGACACCGCTGCTGCAGGCATAATATTTTTTTTCCCAAAAAAGGTATTGGGCGGCACACCAGAATTAAGTGTCACTTCCTTCTTCTGTTCCTTCTTCTCAATAGCAACTTTCTTGGTACTGGAGGACCTGGTACCTGCTTTCTTTGGGCCCATCTTCTTCAGATGTCAGCAGCACTCAGTTGCACAAGTTGCAGAGATGTCTGGTCAGGTCACACGTCACGTCGTGTACAGCAGCAGGACATCTGTCTGGCAGTACAACGGGCAATGATGACACACCTCCTCCTCAGTCTTTTGTGCACTTAAAAGCAAAAAAGCCAGAAGAACATCAGTCAAACGATAGCACAAATCAAACTAATATAATATATAACTTAGTGTGTGGTTGTCTCAATTATTAAATTTTAGAAACTCAGTGAACAGTGTAGCCATTTATGAGACTTTGACAACAAGGCCAGGGCTTTCCTGGTGTACTGTGTACACTCAGGAAGAATAAGAATAGCAAAGAACAAAAACAAAAATGTAGTGGAGCCTGTTTGGCCTAAATTTGTGCATCACGTGGGATGGATGCAGCATCAGGGAGCTGCAGCTGGCAATGGGGATGGATTTGGAAGCAGTAAGACAAGAGGAACAATGGAAAGACATGCAGGCCTATGTGGCAAAAGCAGCACACTACTAACTACCACCACAAAATGGCCCCCAGCCACATGGTCACTCACAGGCACAAGGCACGGCAAACAATGAACTCAAGCAGGCCTATATGGCCAGACAAAGGATGCCTGATAAACAACACACACAGCTTTAATGTAAAAACTAAAATCCACATGGCTAAAAACAGGTTGGAAAGTTACACAACCACAACAACAACACATACATACACACTCATAAAAGGCATTCATTTAACACAACCAAAAAGTGAAATAGACCCCCCAAAAAACCCACATTTTGCAATTCAATCCAATGCCATCCATGCCCTAAATTATGTTTAAATTCAACAGACAACACAAACAGTTTTTATGCACCCATGATGACTACCTCTGGGCCTACTGGCAGACTAGGCCGCAAGCTTGGAGGCCTATGGCAAAAGCACAGTGGCTGGTCCCACAAAATGGCCACCACCACATGGCCAGGCCACCCACAACAACAAGAAAAGGAAGACAAGACAGACAATGCAGGCCTATGGCAAAAGCACAATGCCTGGCTTCACAAAATGGCCGCCACCCACATGGCCAGGCCACCCAGATTAACAAGAAAGTGAAGACAAAGGACAGGACCAGGAAGTTGGAGACTCTGGGGAACTTCCTTCCTCTTTAAAAAAATTGTAAAAAAAGAAAAATGACTCCTTGCTCACAAAACTACATCTAAAGGACAACCTGAGGAGTTTTTTAGCAAAATGAACAAAATCATCATTTTCGAGAAGGTTTTATGCTGCTCGAGAGATATTCTTCGCCAGATTGTAAATTCTGCGTGTTCGGCATCGCGATCGTCACAAAAAGTCGTTATCACGCTCGCGAAAACGCATATTGAGCGCGCGAAGAAGAAAAAAAGTGTAAGTCCGCGTTGTCGCACAGTGCGGAGTTGCCAAAAGTCCGCGAGCTGAAGTTACCTAATGGCTGAAAAGGCCTATTTATTTAACACACACTGAAATACCACCCCAAAAACCACATTTTGCAATTCAATCCAATGCCATCCATGCCCTAAATGATGTTAAAATTCAACAGACAACACAGAAACAGTTTTTATGCACCCATGATGAGTACCTCTGGGCCTACTGGCAAACTAGGCCACAAGCTTAAGCCTATGGCAAAAGCAAGCACACTGCCTTGCTCCACAAAATGGCCGCCACCCACATGGCCAGGCCAACCACAATAACAAGAAAGTGAAGACAGACAATTAATGCAGGCCTATGGCAAAAGCACACTGCCTGGATGGCTCCACAAAATGGCCGCTAGCCACCCACAACACAAAGAAATGGAAGACAGACAATGCAAGCCTATGGCAAAAGCACACTGCCTGCCTTCACAAAATGGCCACCACCCACATGGCCAGGCCACAACAACAACAAGCATAAGCCAAGGGGAACAAAGAAAAGACATGCAGGCCTATATGGAAAAAGCAGCACACTACTAAACTACCACCACAAAATGGCCCCAAGCCACATGGTCACTCACAGTCACAACAGGCCATGGAAAACAATGAACTCAAGCAGGCCTATAATATGACCAGACAGAGGAGGCCTGCTAAACAACACAGCTTTAATACAAAAATGCAAAAACGAAAATCCACAGGGCTACGAAAGGTTGGAAAGTTACACAACAAGCACACACACACATCCAACAAAGGTATTTATTTATTAACACACACCCAAAAAGTGAAATACACCCCAAAAACCACATTTAGCAATTTAATCCAATGCCATCCATGCCCTACATGATGTTTAAATTCAACAGACATCACAGAAACATGCACCCATGGGTACCTCTGGGTACCTCTGGGCCTACTGGCTGAAATTTCAATCAAAGAAAAACAACTAGGCCCCTACAGAAACTACAGGCCACCCAGGCCACAACAATAAATTTTAAAAACGATGAAAATCCCCCAAAAATGTAGGTACAAACAAGCCCCAATCAAAGAAACAAGTACACCAATTCTCCAACTTACTTGTAAAATCTCAAATCCAAAAGTCCTCCAATCCAATCCAATGATATGATGCAGCAGACAGACACAAAAAGTGATCCTTCCAGCCCCAAATCCAAATGAAAGTGAACAGCACAAGGACAAAGCACAGGGAGGAGCCTGCTGGACAGGAACAGGAAGTTGGAGACTCAGGGGCACTTCCTTCCTCTTGAAAAAAAAAGTACAAAAAGAAAAAGGACTCCTTGCACAAAAAACTACAGCCAAATCACAATCTGAGGAGTTTTTTGGAGCAAAATAATCATTTTCGAAAAGGTTTTATGATGCTCGAGAGATATTCTACGCCAGATTGTAGTTTCTTCGTGTTCGGGATCGCGATCTTACCAACACTGCCGCCGGAAGTCAGATCGCGCGTCCGAATGACGTGTTCGCGTTAGCACACTCTCGCCCGATCGTGCGGCCGGATTCCAAATCTCGTAGCGCCCGCGAACGGATAGGAAATCGCGTTGGCGAACGCAGAATCACGGTAGGTCGTTACCGCGCGCGCGAGAACGCATATTAAGCGCGAAGAAGAAAAACAGCTACGCTACGCTGCAAATTGCGTAGTGCTTGGTAACTTCGTGTTCTACGTGAATCGCAAAGTTACCGAAACTACGCAAACTCTGCGAGCGTAGCGTAGTTCACCGCCCAGGGTTACTGAAGACACCAAGGAGTTTTGTTGCTCCTGTGTAACCTGCCAAGCCAGTGGGAAGGCAGGTGGCACCACAAAGGCCCTCCTGATACCACTACCTGGTGGGGGTTCCCTTTGAGAGGGTGGGGATTGACATAATTGGTCCCATGGATCCCCAAACAGCATCTGGGCACAGGTTTATCCTGGTGGTGGTGAACCATGCCACCAGGTACCCAGAAGCCATTCCCCTTAGGACCACTACAGCACCTGTGGTGGCAAGGGCCCTCCTGGGAATTTTCTCAAGAGTGGGCTTTCCTAAGGAGGTAGTATCTGACAGAGTTGCACACTTTATGTCCAGTTACTTAACTGCAATGTGGAAGGAGTGTGGAGTGACTTATAAGTTCACCACACCCTATCACCCACAATGCAATGGTTTAGTTGAGAGATTCAATAAAACCTTGAAGGGCATGATTAAAGGGCTCCCAGAAAAGCTTAGCTGAAGATGGGACATACTCTTGCCCTGCCTTTTATTTGCATACAGGGAGGTACCTCAAAAGGGAGTTGGCTACAGCCCTTTTGAACTTTTGTTTGGCCATCCTGTCGGGGGTCCATTGTGTCTGGTGAAGGAAGGTTGGGAGTTACCTCGCAAACCCCCTAAACAGGGTCAGTAGATGGTGTAGCCTTGGCAGGCAGCCTCACTGTCCAGCAGCAAACTGATTGTAGACAGGTGCTCAATCAGTTCAGACACATGTTTTCTCTGACTCCACGTCAGACCACCTGGTGCACTCATGAAGTGGATACTGGGGACAGTCTGCCTGTTAAAAGTAAGATTTACAGGCAACCTGACCAGGTCAGGCACTGTATCAGGACAGAAGTCCAGAAAATGTTGGAACTGGGTGTCATTGAGCCTTCAGATAGCCCTTGGGCTAGTCCAGTGGTCCTGGTGCCAAAACCTCACATAAAAGATGGAAAGAGAGAGATGCGGTTTTGTGTGTACTACAGAGGCCTCAATGCAGTCACTAGGACTGATGCCCATCCAATCCCCAGGGCAGATGAGCTAATAGACACTTTGGCCTCAGCCAAGTATCTAAGCACATTTGACCTAACAGCTGGCTCCTGGCAGATCAGACTAGCTGATGATGCAAAGCCAAAAACAGCATTTTCTACCCCTGGTGGGCTTTACCAATTTGTGGTGATGCCCTTTGGTTTGAAAAATGCACATGCCACTTTTCAGAGGTTGGTGAACACAGTCCTTACAGGTTTGGAAGCCTATAGTGCAGCATATCTAGATGATATTGCTGTCTTTAGCTCCACCTGGGAGGATCACCTGGTCCACCTCAGAAATGTTTTGGAGGCCCTGCAGAAGGCAGGCCTAACTATCAAGGCCACAAAGTGCCAGATAGGGCAGAGTCAGGTTGTGTACCTGGGCCACCTTGTGGGTGGAGGCCAGGTTCAACCATTGCAGAGCAAGATCCAGACCATCATGGACTGGGCTGCTCCAACTACCCAGACTCAGGTGAGAGCCTTTTTAGGTCTGACTGGGTACTACAGAAGATTTGTCAAGGGGTATGGATCATTAGTGACACCCCTGAATGACTTAACCTCTAAGAAATTGCCCAAAAAGGTTCAGTGGACAGTTAGCTGTCAAAAGGCATTTGATGATCTGAAGCAGGCCATGTGCACTGCTCCCATTCTGCAAAGTCCTGATTACTCCAAAAAGTTCATTGTGCAAACAGATGCATCTGAGTTGGGGGTAGGGGCTGTACTGTCACAGTTGAATGATGAAGGTCAGGATCAGCCAGTAGCTTTTATTAGCAGAAGGCTGACCCCCAGAGAGAAACGTTGGTCAGCCATAGAGAGGGAGGCCTTTGCTGTGGTTTGGGCTCTGAAGAAGCTGAGGCCATACTTGTTTGGCACTCACCTCCTTGTTCAAAGAGACCACAAGCCTCTCTTATGGCTAAAACAGATGAAGGGTGAAAACCCCAAACTTTTGAGGTGGTCCATTTCCCTACAGGGGATAGACTATACAGTGGAACATAGACCTGGGAGTAACCATGCCAATGCAGATGGACTCTCCAGATATTTCCACTTAGAACACGAAGACTTAACTGGTCAAGGTTAGTTTAATGTCCCTGCGTTTGGGGGGTTGTGTAGGAGAGTAGGATCTGCCTCTTATGGTTACCCTCACTTTTTGCTGGTGTATCACTGTTTTTCGACTTTAGTCTGGCTGGGGCCCTGCTAATCAGGACCCCAGCCTAGCTGCTTCCTCTCTAAATTGATTCCATGTACTTTAGGTACATCCCAGATTGGATTCTGGGGTGCCCTTATAAGTCCCTAATATATGGTATACTATGTACCAAGGGCATAGACACCCCAGAGGCCTACCAGGTGCTGAAGCATGTATTGTGCCACACCTGGAAGGCCCTCCAAAATGACACCACAGGTCTGCTACTGCAGCCTGGGTAAGGTGGTGCATGCACCCCTTACTGTGGTATAGGCTACCTATATCACTACCATTGCACACACATATAAACCTATAAGTCACTCCTATGGCAGGCCTTAACAATCCTGAAGGCAGAGTGCTTGGTTTTTATGTGAGAGGGTGCCCCTGCATGAGCAGAGCCCCTCTGCAGCGTTCGGAGTCAATCCTCTGGTGCTGTTTGTGGTGCAGCCTGACCATATACTCTTAAGTGCATTATAACCTCGCGTTAAATGCTAACATTGGGATGGCTGCACAGAAACATGTCGTGTTTGGTGTCAAACATCTTGGAATACTACCCCCCCCCGCTTTCTAGAGGGAGAGACATGTACACACCGGCATACCCGGTATTAACTTTACAGAGCCCTGGCATCACAAAATGGATGCCGCTGCCGCAGACACGGGTCTGGCCTCCTGCTGCTGACTGAAACTCTGGCAGGGGAGGCCTGGACAATAGGTTTCCTGTCGAAGGGAGGTGTAACCACCTCCCCAGACAGGATAGTGTGTATTGGGGCTGGGCGGGAGCACTCTCTGGTGCTTTGAAGTCCTGCACTGGGGGCACATTTGGTGTCCCTGTGCATAGCCCAGTTCAAACCGGTTTCAGGGGCTATCTGCCCCTGCTCTGGTGCAAAACTGGACAAAGGGAATGGGTGTAACCACCCCTCTTACCTGACCCTCCCATAGGTGGGTCCCCAGAGTATGTCCATCCCCCTAACTTGGTATAAGTATGGGACCCCAGTCCTTAGGACTTTAGATTACCCTGGACGAAAGTCTGAAGCTGAATCCTGGACCTTCGATGCTCTACTTCAAGATTAGAGGACTGAAGAATCTCCCTTGGGGTCAAGGAGTGACTCCCCTGCTTGGCAGGCACCTAAGAAGCAATTGTCTGGTCTGCATCGCTGAAGCTCCCGCTGGATGCCAAAGTCTTTGCAACACAGGAGGTAGATTTTCAGACTTCTGCGAGGCTGCCCTGAGACCCAGCAAAGCTGAGGCACGTAGCTGTCGTGGGTAACGTGGAACCATGACCCCTGGACACCAAGAACTTTTGTAAGTGCATCCTCTTCCTGGTCTTCCATGAAGTTGTGCTTTGGGCTCCGAGTGGCCCCCGCCTCCAGCACCGACTGCACTGAAGATCACTGGCCTCCACTCCACGAGTGTCCTGTGAGTCAGCTCCAAGTGCGTCCACTCGAGGCTTCTTCGTGGTCGCTAGTCTGTTGGCTAGTGGGCCCTCCCGAAGGCAACTCTTCTTCTGCTTGGGCTTTCCTGTTTCCTCAAGATGTGCCCTGATTTAACCTCACTGAGTGGTCCTCCAGACCTTGCTGGTCTGCATCAACGTCCTTTCTTTGTTTCCACATGACTTGCCGTTGCCAAGGCTTGTTGGGTCCATTCCGGTCGCCAACACCGCAGCAATCGACAGACGTCATGGGACAGCTCGAATCCAGCTCCTGGTCATCGTCGACACCTCCCAGACCTCATGGCTGAAGAGTCAAGATGACTGTCAACCTACCTGAAGCACCCGACATCGGTGGGCATCTGCTCATCGCCTTCCTGGTCACTGGCTAGTGACCCAGACTCTGTCCCCTCTGCTTTCAGGTCCTTCAGATCTTCGATCCACTCTTGGATCCACCCGGACACTTTCGACTTGGTCGCCAGCAGCCTGCTGCAGCAGATCGCCATTGAAAACGACGACGAAACCCGACGCCAAAAGACACCTATGCACCCGGCTTCCCTGGGTGAGGTAACTCGAGTACTCCAGTGCTCCCGTGGGTATTGACTCTAGAACTGTGTAGTTCTAAAGGGGTTTGCTCCAAGTCCTCCTCTAAGTGCCCTTTCCTTTTAAAAATCCAACCGCGACTTTCTCCATAGAAGTCAACGGTGGCTCGCGGCTGTGTTCTCACGCTGCACGTGTCCCCCATGGGTCCCCTGTGTCACTACCTTGGGTGGTTCCTTGGGGTCCAAGCACTTCTACAGGCTCTAGGCCTTGTGTCTAGCTCAGTCGTGGTTCTTATACCACTTTTTTGGTATATGGTTTGGTACGCCCCTAGGGCTCAAACGTGTATTTGTGCTATTACTGTTGATATTTGACTTGTAACTTATAGGGGTGGGTGGAATTTGCGTAGTCGCGTTACGCAAATCTCTGCGAAATTGTTAAAAATCTCCACGAGCATGTAGATATTCCGCGAAGTCGCGGAATTGCTTGTCCCGCCCGTTCGCGATGTGTTTTGGCGTGCTCGCGGGGAAATATATCGCTAACTTGCCCATGCGGTCGCTAATGGGCGCGGCCATCTTGTTTTTCACTTGTCCCGCCCGCTCGCGATGGTTATTTCCTGTTCCGGGTCACGTATTGCCTGCTCCCGCCCGTTCGCGATAAGTATTTCCTGTTCGGGAACGCGCATTACGTGTTCGCAACGCTTTTTGCGTGCTCGGGGGGGGAAATATCGCACAAACTTGCCCATGCGGTCGCAATGGGCGCGGCCATCTTGTTTTTCACTCTTTGCTATGGTTCTGGGCCTGCTTTTCAATCCTCCCTCTATTTTTTCAATCCTTTGTTTCTGTAAACTTTTTTGGGTCTTTTTTATTTATTATCTATCTCTCTATTTTCCTGATTCTATATTTTGAGGTTTTTTCTACTTTTTGTGTGTTTTTAACTACTTTTTCTATTACCTGCTTTTTAATTTCTTTTACTTACTTTTTTAAATTCCTACCTTTTCTTTTCCGCCCCCCGCCTACCCAGAACCATGGCAAAGGGCCACAGCCACAGGGCTCGTAGTCGCAGCCAGAGCCGCGACCGCCTTCCTTGCGGAAGGCGGCGCCAAAGAGGGTGCAGGCACGGGCCTTATTCGGTGAGGCGGAGGTGGCCGCACTGGTTTTTTTGTTCAGCGCCACCTCCCCTTAACCCTGGCAGCAGGCGGCAGGCCTGGGTCCGGGTACGGGCTCCGGGAGCGTCGGCAGCGGTGGGGCAAGGTGCGTCGGGCAGTGTTTCGCTGCTCTGGTGTCCGGCGCACCAATAATCAGCTGACGCACCGGTGGTCCGATATTCTGGACCGGGCGCAGGACCTGCTGGACCTGCTAGGAGTGGAGGTCCCGGGGCTTGGTGAGTAGCTATTTAATATTACTACTTTGTGTTCTTCTGCTCTGTGTTATATATTGCGAATATTTTTTTTTCCGACCAGCAAGAATGCTGCTGCTTACATTGCAGGTAAATTACGTTTAAAAATCTGAGATTGTTATGACACAGGCGCTCGGCGCTACTAATCTTACTTGTTTGCAACTTTGCGCTCGCTTGGCCTGATGATTATGTAAGAGTTTACTTTAGAGAACTTAAGTGACGTAATGCTAGAGAGAGTAGTCCTTCCTTTGTCCTCCTGCCACTAAGAAGGGATAGTGGTGGATTGATAGGTTTAGTTACTTATTAGTTGGTAATTTTTAAGTGGTGTGCGTGACGCATCCTCTGTCACGTCACGTGCTGCTGAGTGCTGCTTACCCCAGTCCTTAGTAGAACCTTTTGTAGTTTCTTTACTGAGTGTTAATAGGCTTATATCATCACTAGCAGAACATCAGCAGCCACCAGCCAACAATTTGGTGTATGCAAAAATGTATGCATGTGTCCTCCATCTATGCATTTTTGAGGACTAAAATAAATGGAAATGCAGACTTACTGAACAATTGGCCCGTCTGGATTGGAATAGGTGGGCTAGGTCAGGTGGTAGTTAGGCTTGCTAGACGGTCCGTGAATCTCGCAATACTACCAGTCGATCAGATTAGATAGGTAAATTTTATTGCAATTGTTGTTACCAAAAATGTTTTTGGTGCGTATTTGAAAATATTTTATTTATTTAACAGCAAACTTTAATTTATGTCTCTTTCTTTATGAAATCTTACATGATCAGCACCCAGGGGCAAGAAGACGGGGTCACAGCCGGCGGGCCAAGAAGATCTCCAAGATGCCTCCCAGGGACAGGACCGCTCCTCTATCGAGGGCTCTGCTGCTGGCCCCAGTAAGTCCTCCAGTGGTTAATATTAATAATTATATTTCCCAAACTTTTCCTGCACCTTATTTTTTCCGAACTATTATTTCAGTATCCTAATTATAATTTTTACAAATTCTTCTTTGATCTATACTATCTGTTTCTAAATTCTTATCCCTGCCTCTAACTGCGTCTGCTATGACTCTCTGTACTACTACTATTAGTCTGTCTGTAGCTAAGCTTGCCCAGTTGCCCACTCTTTATTTAAAATATTTTAAATAAAACTCAGATTCACCAATAGCTCTAGCCATTGAGTCCAGTCCTTTGGGTTGTCCTCTTCTACTACTTCTAGTCTTCTTAATCTTGAGGCTTTTCGACAATTCCCACCAAGAAAATGCCCAACCACATTTTACAATTTTTGATAGGATAGGACATACTACTACTGTTGTAGGGATTCTGCACATACAGAACTTTGCACAAGAAAATAGGACGTTGGTGATGGGAGGTTGGACCTTCCTCACACCTCAATCAGAAGCCACCACAATCCCCTGACCGACTAGTTATACTGTCTCATTAGGTCTCCGAAACCCCCCCCAAAATACCCAATGAGTAGACAACCCAGAACATAACACTCCCGACCTCTGTCTCGGAAGCAATGCACACCCTTTCGCTCACTCTCTCATGTAAGTCCACACCAAATACCACCGAGTCTATGTAAGTTCAAAAGGTTTATTTCCAACTGACAAGCTCTGTACGTTGTTCTATAATGCAGCAGCAACAGCAAAATGCATAAGATTAAAACAATAAACATTGTTACACTTACAACTACAAGTCCATAGAAGCCAAAAGGCGAGATCATGATAACTGAACAGTGGTGGAAGAACCACCCTCCCCTTCGTAGGAATCTAGTTTATATAAAATTATAAATGGAGATGTGAGAATTCTGGGGACCCCTCACCTTATAAGAACCTAGTACTGGTTACATCATAAGCTCTGCAAGGCTCTGCTTCTTCGTATAAGGGAATCTTCCGTCTGTTATGAGAAAAATGGTGCGCGTTAGTATAGTGCAAGCATTTCTCAGTCGTGCCAAAAAGTGTAGTATTTTTATGGATAAGCAATATGGACTAACACCAGAACGCCATAACAAAGTGGCTTGTTTTTCGACCTTGTACGCAGCGCTCAGACAGTAGCAGTATGAGCTCATGTGGGCTCAAAGGCGTCTTTCTCAACAAGCTGCGAGGTAACTTGCGCAAAAATAAAAGACACAAAGCTAAAATGGTTGCATGGCTCGGGGTAACTTAGCAAAGACTAGAATGACCCTAGGGACCATATAACACTTACACTACTAGTGTCTACTCTACTACCTGATTTGTACTACTGATGTATGTTGTATATGTATTATGTATGTATTAACTTTTTTTTCAATCTTGCTAGTGAAAAATAGGGGAGGTGTATATGGCATCTGAAAAATGTGTAATGTTTTTTCTAGGCGTACTACCGACCACCAGTACCGGGGCCAGCGGCGAAGATGACGCGGCCGCTGAGGGTGCAGGCGATGCGGCAGTTGTAGGAGGAGCTGCAGGGGTGAGCCAGCAGCAGTGGCGGGCGGTGGTAAGTTATATTCCTAATCCTTACTTATTGACATTACACTCGCTGCAAGGGTGTAATGTATACTGTACTGTTGAGACTTAAGTAAGAAGTTGTTGTGAACGGTTGAAGAAGACAGCCTTTACTTAGCATTAGCAATGGGAGTGTACTGAGTAACCAATGGCCTCTTCTATCGGACTTCAACTCAGCTGTGAAAGTTTTATGGAGAAGACTAAAAGTCAGATCAGATGACCTTGATGGATGGGTTGAACGAAAAGAGAAAGAAGGGTGGAAGGAGGAAGGACGGGCGAGATTTTATATTTATGACTGGCAGAGAAGGATACGTGGGATGCATGCATAGGTGTCTGATAGGAATCAGATGCATGGGTGGTGGAATGCCTGAAACTCCCACAAATGTTCGAGGCAGTGGGAGGATAGATACATACCGCAAATCTTACGTACTGTGCTTGCTAGTGTTACTGTGCCACTATGTGTAGAATGAATTTGTCTGACTGCTTTGCTAAGAGTATATTTTACAATAGTCTTGTTTTTTCTTCTTGATATAGCTACTCCTTCCAAAGGTAAAGTCGACAGGAAGGAGTTGGCAGCCAAGGCCCGGCGCCGGAAGCTCGAGGCCATACAGGCTGAATACCAGCGGCTGGTGGTTTTAGAGGAGGAGGAGGAGGAGGCGGCGGCAGCAGCAGCAGCTGTAGCCTCCTCCAATGCCCCGGGCCCCAGCCACCCCCGTCCAGTGTTACGGCACCACCGCCTGGCAGCCACCCGCCGCCACACTGCAAGAAGCACTGCTGCCCCCCCGTGGATGCAACTGCCGCGCGCTGAAGCGCCGCGTGGCCCGCCTAGAGGAGTGCATCCGTGTCCTGGAGAGGCAAGCCCGCTGAGACCCCATTTAGTTATTGCCCCTTTTGTATAGCTTAATTTGGTGGGTGGGAATCGGGCGTTGGGTTTTGGACTATTGGACATTTGTTGGACTTTTTTGTTCCGGGACATGGACATTGGTTGGGGTTAGGGAGAGGGGTGGGTCAGGTGTTGTGGGATTTTTTTTACATAGTTTATTTTTGTTAGGGTATTAAATTACATATTTAGACTTTATATACGATGTTGTTAATGTTTTGTGGGTGGGGTTACTGTTTTACGTTACACTGTTTCCTTGCTGGTGCAGTGCCACAGCCAGTGTTTGATTTAAATAATTGGCTGAGTTACTAAGACACAAACAGACAGATGCGGTACCCCTCACTGAGGGACTTGTCCTACTAGTACTGTCAGTCTCTCCTCCTAATCTATGCATTCTGCAACTGGACTCAAAGGTATGTGTGAAATAGAATTAATGAAAAAAATTCCGTTATTAATTATGCCTCCCCCAAACTTCTTCTCTTACCTGTGCTTGATGTTTAACTTGGGCACGGCGATGGCTGCATGGTGATGATGGTTTTCTTTCCCAACATGCCATGGTTGTGGTGGTAGTAGTAGTAGTAGTAGACCCTGGCAGTAGCATTTGCAAAAAAAAGAAAATTAGACAGTCAGTCGCCTGAGAGAGACTGTGGGAGGAGTAGTAGAACAAAGTACAGTACAGAACTTACTGCCAAACAATAATATGCCAAAATACAAGGAAACATAATGGTGGTGGGGATAGCCTAGTACATAGAGTTACAAACTCTAGCTGTGTTGAGTCACTCGACTAGGCCTACAGTACACTCGACACAAGCGTAACCGTTAGTGCTGTTTGGGAGGATGACAACAAATCCAATCTATGCCGGCAATTAATGCTGATGGATTAGGTTCCTTTGGTAAAAAAATTATCTCGCAAATATACTGCTCATAGGTGGGCAAGCAGAAGAAGATCCTCGCCCTGCCTTGAAAATGAATTTTTGTTGCTTTAGCCACATCCGCCCCAGCAAGCGTGTGATAAATTATTGGTGTACATTTAATTTAGTCACACCTCAATAAGTCACACAGCCCGGGGAAGAGGGTTAGGGTTTGATGAATGGTTGGGAAGGGGGTTTTGGGAAAGGTTTGACAAAGAAAAACAGTACGCATGGACAACAACAAAACACAATCTTGGCAGACAACCATATCCATAAATCTGTTAAGGGAGAAAAAGGAAATGCATGCATGATGATGATAACTTGATGGTTAATGATAGTACTTACTAACTACTACTACTAGACAATTAAAAAGGTACAGGGCAGCAGTATATTATGCAATTTGCCTTGCCTGTCTGCCCTCAGAGAGACCCGAATTACATACAGTTTCTGTTCTGTTGTACCGGCCCGGGATTAAAGATAGCAAAGAAAAGTCAAAAATAGCTGTAGGGATGATTTGAATTATAAGCAGAGAGCAAACATAACAACAACAACAACACACAGTAGTAATGATTGAAGACAAAAAATGAATCAAATTTAAAAGATGATGAAAGTTGATACTGTTACTGTATGTTATCCTGGTCAAAATGGGGAGTTGCATCTCGGCATTCGTCTTGGTCCTCCCTTCCATGGACGCTCCGGCCATCAATCTTGGGTGACGCCACTGCCTGCCTGGCAGATGTAGATTCATTGGTAAGGTAAGTGAGAGTTGTTTTTCCCAGTGTAGCACAGGGTAAGGGCCGGGCTGTAATTGCAGATGGGAAAACAAAAGGGATATTGAAAAATCAAGTAGAAAAAAAAATGCCTACATTACGGTGGAGTACAACAAGAACACTTTCAGAGGAGGCATGGATTTGGATACATCATGTCTACTCTAGTCTGTTTCCAGCATTAACCTCCAACAACAACAGGACAGAGCAGGCCCACGGCACCCTTGACCCATCCTCCATTTAGCGTACCTTTTTTGACAGAGGCAGACAAAGCAGATATACAGCAACATAGCATTTTACAAATTAAGTGACTAAATCAATGCCCCGCTGTCAGTCATACCACCACACTCGACTCCACCACTACACAGACATGTAGGTCTGCAGTGGTTGTTGTTGACTTGGTTACCTTTAATGCACTCATGAAACGCACTGAGTTATTCCATCAATCATCTCGGATCGTACTGAGTGACTGCGAAGATATTATGTCACTGTGGTCATCATCATGGTGTGTTGTCCAACTCAGTGTGCAGTAGTGTACAGATTGAGTCCCCTTTCCATATTCAAAATGCAATGGATCGGCCTGCAGTAGAAGTAGAAAATTGTTATTAAAAAACAAGAATGGAAACAAACATTGCATTGAGTTACTTTTAGTGTGTAGATTAGATAATAGTACATGCACTACAAACAACAACAACACAAATCACTCAGTCAGCATCCAATGCATGTCATCATTCATTACCTGTTCCTTCTCATCTTCAGTTAATGGGCAGTCTGTATCTGCTCGGAAAGGAGGATAGCTATAGTAGTCATCATCATGTTCCACTTCTTTTGGAGAGACTCAACGAGGCAAGATTTTAGTTTTTCTTCGATTATGCTACATCCAATCATCATCTGGCTTGAGGGCAATAGATTTAGGTCGATTCAGGAGGATGGAGGAGCAGGACTTGGAGGAGTGGACTGAAATGCAGACAGCTGAAACTCATCCAAAGGCAATAAAATACGAAGATGGTGGTGATGGATTTGTTGTGATTTGAAGTTTCCAAACAGAAAGACAGACACACAAATAGAAGTAAATAAGGGAGAACCACAGTAAGAAGTGGAAGCCTAGTTGTCAGGGAAGTATAGCTCGTCCTCAAACTCTGGGGATTCAACCAGAAGTAGGTAATCAGCATCCAACACGCTACTTCCGTCACCTGAGCCGCTGTCCTCATCTTCCTGTGTTGATTCATGTATTGTGTAATTCGGTGGTATAAATTGCTGATTCATTTTGATCATGGTTAACCTCTCCACGTTTTTGGGTGAGAGACTGGTCCTTTTCACTGTTACAATGGAACCAGCAGCACTGAAAACACGTTCAGAAGAGACACTTGCGACAGGACAAGCCAGATAGTTTATCGCCAGCCTGCTGAGCACTGGCCATTGGCCCCTTTTGCCATACCAATACCGCAATGGGTTATGATCAATGTAGACCTCTGTTGGGTCATCCAGGTAGGCCTGGACCATTCGGTCAAAGTTCAGGGGTGCTACACTTTGTTCGGCCTCTTTTGTCTTTGCATCAGCACTGGACCTAGCAAGTCCTTGCTGTAAATACCAATCCTGTGCCGTTTGTACTGGGGCTGATGATCCGGTTCTTGCTGTTGTCGATAGTGTTGGTGACAGCTGTGAACCAAATGCAGTGCCCACAGGCTCTGAAGTTGAACTTGATGCCGGATGCCCTGCTGCAGTACTTGACGTGGGTTTGAGGCCTTTAATTACCAGCCGTTCATTTTCCAATGTACTGGCTGCCTCAGCTATCCAAGTTTTGTACCGGGCAACATCCACTTCTGAAAAAGGGAGTAATGTCTTACTGTGCAGTGCCGATTTGTACCGTGGATCCAGAATTGTGGCACAAATGTAATGTTCTTCTGACAGAATCTTATTTTGCACCCTTGCATTTTCACTTAAGCGACATGATAAGCTCTCCACCAACTCATATGCTTCTTTTTTTTCCTCCACACCTATGTACGCTTCAGACACCTCCTTCAGCTGTTGTTCTAGCATGTGCAACAATGGGATAGCTTGGCCCATAGTACAGTCCTCCTTGCTGACTTCACGTGTGAAGACCTCGAAAGGAAGAAACATCTCTGTAAGAGATTTAACTAGGCACCATTGGTCCATCTGAAGGGTCATGCCTTTCACAGTAGCATCTGCCCTTCGCATGACATATTCATTGATTGGTCTGTACTGCTCAAACAGACAGCCAAGCATGTAATACGTTGAGTTTCAACGTGTTGCCACCTCCTGGATCAGTGCTTTGACTGGCATTCTATAGTCATGTTTAATGATCCTCAGCTGCTTCCGGGCTTTAAAAGAATGGCTGAAATGCGTGCATATTCTGCGGCAGGTGGTCAGTAAGTTGCTGACTATGGGTTCTTTTTTCAGAAAGTCTTGAACTATAATGTTAATGCAGTGCGCCAAACACGGGACCCTGAAATAGGCACCAAGCGTCATGGCCTTAAGTATATTACTGCCATTATCCGTGGCAACAAAACCAATGTGAAGCCCTCTGGGGCGCAGCCATTCAAAGACCTTGCTGTTAAACTCTTCCAAAATGTTTGCAGCAGTATTAGATTTCTCCATGGCGAACATGGCTACAGTTGCATGTTTCTGAGAAGCATTAAAAATCTCAGCTGTGTCAACAGCACCTACTTCAGATAGCTTTTCTCTAACCCCCACAAAAGAGACCCAGTGTGCAGTGATGCACATGTAATCAGTGGCTTGGCAACTGGTCCACATGTCTGTTGTCAGGTGGATTTTGTGAACAGCACTCTGCTGCAAAGCTTGTCCAACCAATTCCAGCACATCGTGATGTAGTGCTGGAACAGCAACTCGGGCAAAATAGGACCGGCTGGGAACCTTCCATTTAGGGCAGATGGCTGACACAAATTCAAGGAAACCCACCCCTTCCACAAATGAAAAAGGGAGAAGGTCCAGCGCTAACATTTTAGCCAGCTTCGCATTGTACAACCGTGCCGTTGTGTGGTTGCGTTGGTACTGCCCCTCCGACCTAAGCATGCTGTCAATGGTAGGCTCGAATATTTTCCTTTGTGGTGCACCCTTCTTCTTGAACCCAGTTAGGCTCAACACCGCCGCACTTTTGCTCATTGCAGTGCCCGGTTGCCTTGGTGTCTCAGGCTGACTCTTAGTACGGTGCCACTCAGATGTTGCGGAGGATGTGGGCGTTACCACTACACTGCTGAGGGTAGGGATAGAAATGTCTCCCTCTTGTTGACCTTCCACCGCGATCATATCTTCCCCTACTTCTTCATCCCCAACAACAGCAATGGGTCCAGTTTTACTTTTTTCTAAGTGAAGTAGGTGAGCCTCCCACTTGATACTGTGGTGTTTTTTGAGATGACTTGTTTGTCCTCCGGTACCATAGTTTGTACCAAGCTTACCCCGCCTAACAGCCTGCCGACAAATTGAGCATATAGCAATGTTCTCCTCCTTACTGCTAACCGAAAAGAAGTCCCAAACTGGGGAGGAGAACTTTCTGGCGCTGCTGGAGGTGCCACTTACAATACCAGATGAACTGGAGGGTGTGCCTGGAATTTGACTCTGTGCACTTACATTACCACCACCTACTGAGGTGGTGGTTGAGCTGGATGTAGGTCCCTGCCGGGCCTTTGCAAAGGCAAATATGGAAGCTGGAGGTCGTGTTGGCGTTACCTGTGTTGGTGGTATCCGTGCTACATCCCTCGCAGCAATTTTGGATAGTCTAATAATGTTGGTCTCCATCTCCGCAGGCCCAGGAGTGATGTTCATGATGACTGGCTCTTCATCATCATCATCATCACCCCCCTCGTCTACATCTACCTCCATAACTCTAAGGCTTTCTGGAACCTTCCTTTTCACTAGCCTTGTCTTGTGGCGTGCATCACTCTCAGGCTGAGCTGGTGGCTTCCAAGTGGCATCTAGATCATCAGAAGCGGGGCTTGAAGAAGAAGTTGATGGACTAACCCTCCTTTTCCTTGCTGGGGGTCTGGAAGACAATGGATCTTCTGGAACAGTGGCTTGCTCCTCTTCGTCTGCAAAAAGCTCGATTTCCTGAACTGCCCCTACTTCAGGTGGAACAACTACTATTGTGGGCTGTGGTTCCGGCTGCGGCTGTGGTTGCGGCTGTGGTTCCGGCTGCGGCTGGGGTTGCGGCTGTGGTTCTGGCTGGGGTAGTGGCTGCGGCTGGGGTTGCGGCTGCGGCTGGGGTTGCGGCTGCGGCTGGGGTTGCGGCTGTGGCTGGGGTTGTGGTTGCGGCTGGGGTTGTGGTTGCGGCTGTGGTTGCGGCTGCGGCTGTGGTTGCGGCTGTGTTGCGGCTGTGGTTGCCCACTTATCTGCTGAGTTTCCACCTGCGAGTGCGTGGATTGGGTACTACTTTGCGATAATGACATTTCAACATCACTGGTCATTAGTAGACTGGCTACCTCTGCCACAGTCATGGGCTTGGGCCTAGGTTGCTGGGGTGGGCCCGCTGATGCGGAGGTGCTGCTCCCAGCTTGGTCCCCGCCGGACACAGCTGCTGCAGGCGTAAGTTTTTTTTTACCAAAAAACACATCAGCCAGCACACCAGTCTTGGCAAGTGCCACTTCCTTCTTCTGTTCCTTCTTCTTCTCACTGGCAACTTTCTTGGTACTGGAGGACCTGGTACCTTTCTTTGGGCCCATCTTCTTCAGATGTCAGCAGGACGCAGGTGCACAAGTTGCAGCAATGTCTGTGGTGGTCACACGTGGACGTGACGCACAGCAGGACTTCGGCCTGGCAGTACAACGGGTGATGATGATGACACCTCCTCCTCTGTCTTTTTGTGCACCTAAAAGCAAAGAAGCCAGGAGAAGAACATCAGTGAAATGTTGCATTTGTTGTTGTGGTTCAATTACTAGTAGTACAAACAAACAAATAAAAGATATAAATTAGTGTAGCCATTTGTGAGACTGTCAACAAGGGCTTTCATGGTATACTGTGTACACTGTCAGGAAGGATAGGAAAGAAGAGGAACAACAACAAAAATACAAATGTAATAGAAGTGGACCCTGTTTGGCATTAAATTATTTGCTCAACACATCATTCAGGGAGCTGCAGCTGGCAAAGGGGACGGATGCAAGCAGTAAGCCAAGAGGAAAACCATGCAGGCCTAAATGGCAAAAGAAGCACACTTTTAACTCCCACCAGAAATGGCCACCAGCCACATGGACACTCACAAATCACAAGCAACAAGCATGAGGCCTGGAAAACAATGTACTGAAAACAGGCCTACGATAGCCAGGCAAAGGCTGCATGCTAAACCACACTGCTTTGCCTGTAATGCAATAAAATGCAAAAACGAAAACCCACAGGGCTAAACAAGGCCTGCAGCACACCACACACAACTAAGGCATGTATTTAACACACAGCCCAAAAAAGTGAAATACACCCAAAAATACACAATTTGCAATTCAATCCAATGCCATCCATGTGCCCTCAATGATGTTTAAAAATTCAACAGAACACACAGAAACAGTTGTTTCATGCACCCCTGACTACCTCTGCGCCTACTGGATGAAAGGCCTGTTGGCAGACTAGGCCACAAGCTTGCAGGACTATGGATAAAAGCACACTACCGGGCTTCACAATGGCCAGGCCCACAACAAGAAACTGAAGACAGACAATGCAGGCCTATGGCAAAAAGCACACTGCCTGGCTTCAAAATGGACGCCAGCCTCATGGCCAGGCCCACAACAACAAGAAACTGAAGACAGACAATGCAGGCCTATGGCAAAAAGCACACTGCCTGGCTTCAAAATGGCCACCAGCCTCATGGCCAGGACCACAACAACAAGAAACTGAAGACAGACAATGCAGGCCTATGGCAAAAAGCACACTGCCTGGCTTCAAAATGGCCGCCAGCCTCATGGCCAGGACCACAACAAGAAGCCTAGGCCACAAAGGAAACACATGCAGGCCTTAGTATATGGCAAAAGCAGCACACTTATAACTCCCACCAGAAATGGCTACCAGCCACATGGACACTCACAAATCACAAGCAACAAGCAGGAGGCCTGGAAAACAATGTACTGAAAACAGGCCTATAATAGCCAGGCAAAGGCTGCATGGTAAACCACACTGCTTTGCCTGTAATGCAATAAAATGCAAAAACGAAAATACACAGGGCTAAACAAGGCCTGCAGCACACCACACACAACTAAGGCATGTATTTAACACACAGCCCAAAAAACTGAAATACACCCAAAAAAACACATTTTGCAATTCAATTCAATCCAATGCCATCCATGCCCCCTAAATGATGTTTGAAATTAATACATACATCACACAGCAAAGGAACAGTTGTCTCATCCTGTTTCATCATGCACCCACCCACGACTAGCTCTGGGCCTACTGGCTACCCACAACTATTTATTTTTAAAAATGATGAAAAGTACAAAAATTGTAGTTGCAGCAACTGCAATGCCCCAATCAAACAACACCAACTTACTTGTAAAATCTCAAATCCCAAAATCCTCAAATCCAATGATAATGATGCAGCAGACACAAAGAGTGATCCTTCCAGCTCAAATCCAAGTGAAAAATGAACAGGAGATGGACAAAGCACTGGGAGGAGCCTGCTGGACAGGAACAGGAAGTAGGAGACTCTGTGGTACTTCCTCCCTCTCCCCCCCAAAAAAATTTGACAAAAAAGGACAGCCAAATATCAATCTGAGTTTTTTTTTTCATCCAAATCATCAATTTATAGAAGGTTTTATGCTGCTTGCGATGTTATTGTTCTCCAGATTGAAAATTTTGCGTGTTCGGGATCGCGAGCTTGACCAACATTCCGCCGGATGTCCGATGGCGTGCCCGAATGACGTGTTCGCAATCGCAATCTCTCTCGCGGTGCACGATGGCGCGGCGAATGACGTGTTCGCGATCGCAAACTCTCGTGGGATAACGCGGCCGGCTACCGAAATCTCGTGGCGCACGCGAACGGATAGGAAAACCCGTCGGCAAACGCAGGACTCCCGGTAAGTCACTATCGCGTGCGCTAGAACGCATTTTAAAGCGCGAACAAGAAAATAATTACGCTACGCCGCGGATCGCGGAATTGTTGGCAATTCCGCGCTCTCCGCGGAACGCGAAATTGCCTAAATTCAGCTAATTCCGCGAGCGGAGCGGAAACGGATGCCCAGGGTTAGTAACTTATGTACTTCGAACTCTAGCCTCATAAAGAGACTAGAGGGGTGTGTTTAAGACTAAATACATATATTTTATATATATACCTGGTGTGGTCCTCTTTCATTTGGTCACTCAAGAGATTATAGACTGGTAAAACAAGCTGCTTTACATTCCTTCAAGACTTAGCCTGAAGACTGCTCTCCATTACTAGCACTAGGATAGCTTTCAATAAAGGTTGTCTTTAACCTATCTCCATAAGGGGTTGTTTGGACAGGTGCAAGGTGCCCACTAGAACTAGTGGACAGCATATGCCAGGCCAACTTCTCACACATAGGTACTGCCTGAGTGATTGAAGGAGTGCATGGGTAATGCCTGAGTGATTGCATGAGTGCAGGGGTAATGTCTGGGTGATTGGAGAAGTGCATGGGTACTGCCTGAATGAAGGAGTGCATCTATAATGCCTAGGTGATTTTGTAAGTGCATGGGTAATGCCTGGGTAATGCCTGGGTAATTTTGTAAGTGCATGGGTATTGCCTGGGTGATTGCATAAGTGCAAAGCTAATGTCTGAGTGATTGGAGGAGTGCATGGGTACTACCTGAGTGATTGAAAGAGTGCATGGGTACTGCCTGAGTGATTGAAAAAATGCATGGGTAGTGCCTGCGTGATTGCATGTGTGCAGGGGTAATGTCTGGGTGATTGAAGGAGTTCATGGGAACTGCCTGAATGATTGAAGGAGTGCATGTGTAATGCCTGGGTGATTGAAGGAGTGCATGGGTACTGCCTGAATGATTGAAGGAGTGGATGGGTAATGCCTGGGTAATTGCATGAGTGCATGGGTACTGCCTGGGTGATTGGAGGAGTGCATGGGTACTGCCTGAGTAATTGAAAAAGTGCATGAGTAGTGCCTGGGTAAATACATAAGGGCAAGGGTAATGTCTGGGTGATTAGAGGAGTGCATGGGTACTTCCTCAGTGATTGAAGGAGTGCACGGGTAATGCCTGAGTGATTGAAGAAGTGCATGGGTAGTGCCTGCATGATTGCATGAGTGCAGGGGTAATGTCTGGGTGATTGAAGGAGTTCATGGGAACTGCCTGAATGATTGAAGGAGTGCATGTGTAATGCCTGGTTGAATGCATGAGTGCAGTTGTAATGGCTGTGTGATTGGAGGAGTGGATGGGTAATGCCTGGGTAATTGCATGAGTGCATGGGTACTGCCTGGGTGATTGGAGGAGTGCATGGGTACTGCCTGAGTAATTGAAAAAGTGCATGAGTAGTGTCTGGGTAAATACATAAGGGCAAGGGTAATGTCTGGGTGATTAGAGGAGTGCATGGGTACAACCTGAGTGATTGAAGAAGTGCATGGGTAATGCCTGGGTGATTGCAAGACCGCATAGGTAGTGCCTGGGTGATTGGAGGAGTGCATGGGTACTGCCTGTGTAATTGAAGAGGTGCATGGGTAGTGCCTGCGTGATTGCATGAGTGCATGGGTAATGTATGGGTGATTTCATGAGTGCAGGAGAAATGCCTGGGTGATTGCAAGACTGCAGGGGTAATGTCTGGGTGATTGAAGGAGTTCATGGGAACTGCCTGAATGGTTGAAGGAGTGCATGTGTAATGCCTGGGTGATTGCATGAGTGCAGGTGTAATGTCTGGGTGATTGGAGGAGTGCATGGGTACTGCCTGAATGATTGAAGGAGTGGATGGGTAATGCCTGGGTAATTGCATGAGTGCATGGGTACTGCCTGGGTGATTGGAGGAGTGCATGGGTACTGCCTGAGTAATTGAAAAAGTGCATGAGTAGTACCTGGGTAAATGCATAAGTGCAAGGGTAATGTCTGGGTTATTAGAGGAGTGCATGGGTACTGCCTCAGTGATTGAAGGATTGCACGGGTAATGCCTGAGTGATTGAAGAAGTGCATGCATGATTGCATGAGTGCAGGGGTAATGTCTGGGTGATTGAAGGAGTTCATGGGAACTGCCTGAATGATTGAAGGAGTGCATGTGTAATGCCTGGTTGATTGCATGAGTGCAGTTTTAATGGCTGTGTGATTGGAGGAGTGGATGGGTAATGCCTGGGTAATTGCATGAGTGCATGGGTACTGCCTGGGTGATTGGAGGAGTGCATGGGTACTGCCTGAGTAATTGAAAAAGTGCATGAGTAGTGTCTGGGTAAATACATAAGGGCAAGGGTAATGTCTGGGTGATTAGAGGAGTGCATGGGTACTCCCTTAGTGATTGAAGGAGTGCATGGGTACTTCCTCAGTGATTGAAGGAGTGCACGGGTAATGCCTGAGTGATTGAAGAAGTGCATGGGTAGTGCCTGCATGATTGCATGAGTGCAGGGGTAATGTCTGGGTGATTGAAGGAGTTCATGGGAACTGCCTGAATGATTGAAGGAGTGCATGTGTAATGCCTGGTTGATTGCATGAGTGCAGTTGTAATGGCTGTGTGATTGGAGGAGTGGATGGGAAATGCCTGGGTAATTGCATGAGTGCATGGGTACTGCCTGGGTGATTGGAGGAGTGCATGGGTACTGCCTGAGTAATTGAAAAAGTGCATGAGTAGTGTCTGGGTAAATACATAAGGGCAAGGGTAATGTCTGGGTGATTAGAGGAGTGCATGGGTACAACCTGAGTGATTGAAGAAGTGCATGGGTAATGCCTGGGTGATTGCAAGACCGCATAGGTAGTGCCTGGGTGATTGGAGGAGTGCATGGGTACTGCCTGTGTAATTGAAGAGGTGCATGGGTAGTGCCTGCGTGATTGCATGAGTGCATGGGTAATGTATGGGTGATTTCATGAGTGCAGGAGAAATGCCTGGGTGATTGCAAGACTGCAGGGGTAATGTCTGGGTGATTGAAGGAGTTCATGGGAACTGCCTGAATGGTTGAAGGAGTGCATGTGTAATGCCTGGGTGATTGCATGAGTGCAGATGTAATGTCTGGGTGATTGGAGGAGTGCATGGGTACTGCCTGAATGATTGAAGGAGTGGATGGGTAATGCCTGGGTAATTGCATGAGTGCATGGGTACTGCCTGGGTGATTGGAGGAGTGCATGGGTACTGCCTGAGTAATTGAAAAAGTGCATGAGTAGTACCTGGGTAAATGCATAAGTGCAAGGGTAATGTCTGGGTTATTAGAGGAGTGCATGGGTACTGCCTCAGTGATTGAAGGATTGCACGGGTAATGCCTGAGTGATTGAAGAAGTGCATGCATGATTGCATGAGTGCAGGGGTAATGTCTGGGTGATTGAAGGAGTTCATGGGAACTGCCTGAATGATTGAAGGAGTGCATGTGTAATGCCTGGTTGATTGCATGAGTGCAGTTTTAATGGCTGTGTGATTGGAGGAGTGGATGGGTAATGCCTGGGTAATTGCATGAGTGCATGGGTACTGCCTGGGTGATTGGAGGAGTGCATGGGTACTGCCTGAGTAATTGAAAAAGTGCATGAGTAGTGTCTGGGTAAATACATAAGGGCAAGGGTAATGTCTGGGTGATTAGAGGAGTGCATGGGTACTCCCTTAGTGATTGAAGGAGTGCATGGGTAATGCCTGAGTGATTGAAGAAGTGCGTGGGTAATACCTGGGTGATTGCAAGACCGCATGGGTAGTGCCTGGGTGATTGGAGGAGTGCATGGGTACTGCCTGTGTAATTGAAGAGGTGCATGGGTAGTGCCTGCGTGATTGCATGAGTGCATGGGTAATGTATGGGTGATTTCATGAGTGCAGGAGTAATGCCTGGGTGATTGCATAAGTGCATGGGTAGTGCCTGGGTGATTGGAAGAGTGCATGGACACTGCCTGAGTGATTGAAGAAGTGCATGGGTAGTGCCTGGGTGATTCCATGAGTGCATGGGTAGTGCCTTGGTGATTCTATGAGTGCATGGGTAGTGCCTGGGTGATTGGAGGAGTGCATGGGTACTGCCTGAGTGATTGAAGGAGTGGATGGGTAATGCCTGGATGATTGCATGAGTGCATGGGTATAGCCTGGGTGATTGGAGGAGTGTATGGTTACTGCCTGGGTGATTAAAGGAGTGCATTAATAATGCCTGGGTGATTTTTTAAGTGCATGGGTAATGCCTGGGTGATTTTGTAAGTGCATGGGTAATGCCTGGGTGATTGTATAAGTACAGAGGTAATGTCTGAGTGATTGGATGAGTGCAGGGATACTACCTGAGTGATTGAAGGAGTGCATGGGTAATGCTTGGGTGATTTCATGAGTGCAGGAGTAATGTCTGGGTGATTGCATAGGTGCATGGGTAGTGCCTGGGTGATTGGAAGAGTGCATGGACACAGCCTAAGTGATTGAGGGAGTGCATTGGTAGTGCCTAGGTGATTGCATAAGTGCAGGGATAATGTCTGGGTGATTGCAAGACTGCATGGGTAGTGCCTGGGTGATTGAAGGAGTGCATGGGTACTGCCTGAGTGACTGAAGAAGTGCATGGGTAGTGCCTGCGTAATTGCATGAGTGCAGGGGTAATGTCTGGGTGAATGAAGGAGTTCATGGGAACTGCCTGAATGACTGAAGGAGTGCATGTGTAATGCCTGGGTGATTGCATGAGTGCAGGTGTAATGTCTGGGTGATTGGAGGAGTGCATGGGTACTGCCTGAATGATTGAAGGAGTGGATGGGTAATGCCTGGGTAATTGCATGAGTGCATGGGTACTGCCTGGGTGATTGGAGGAATGCATGGGTACTGCCTGAGTTTTTGAAAAAGTGCATGAGTAGTG
Organism: Calotriton arnoldi; assembly: GCA_963921515.1. NCBI lineage: Eukaryota > Metazoa > Chordata > Amphibia > Caudata > Salamandridae > Calotriton > Calotriton arnoldi. The sequence continues at coordinate 87,532 of CAWUFW010016916.1, forward strand.
CCTGGGTAAATGCATAAGTGCAAGGGTAATGTCTGGGTTATTAGAGGAGTGCATGGGTACTGCCTCAGTGATCGAAGGAGTGCATGGGTAATGCCTGAGTGATTGAAGAAGTGCATGGGTAATGCCTGGGTGATTGCAAGACTGCATGGGTAGTGCCTGGGTGATTGGAGGAGTGCATGGGTACTGCCTGAGTAATTGAAAAAGTGCATGAGTAGTGCCTGGGTAAATACATAAGGGCAAGGGTAATGTCTGGGTGATTAGAGGAGTGCATGGGTACTGCCTCAGTGATTGAAGGAGTGCAGGGTAATGCCTGAGTGATTGAATACGTGCATGGGTAATGCCTGGGTGATTGCAAGACCCCATAGGTAGTGCCTGGGTGATTGGAGCAGTGCATGGGTACTGCCTGGGTAATTGAAGAGGTGCATGGGTACTTCCTGTGTGATTGCATGAGTGCAGTGGTACTGTCTGTGTGATTGTAGGAGTGCATGGGTACTGCCTGAGTGATTAAATGAGTGCATTAATAATGACTGGGTGATTATGTAAGTGCATGGGTAATGCCTGGGTGATTTTGTAAGTGCATGGGTAATGCCTGGGTGACTCTATGAGTGCAGAGGTAATGTCTGAGTGATTGGAGTAGTGCATGGGTACTGCCTGAGGGATTGAGGGAGAGCATGAGTAATGTCTGGGTGATTTCATGAGTGCAGGAGTAATGCCTGGGTGATTGCATAAGTTCATGGGTAGTGCCTGGGTGATTGGAGGAGTGCATGGACACTGCCTGAGTGATTGAAGAAGTGCATGGGTAGTCCCTGGATGATTCCATGAGTGCATGGGTAGTGCCTTGGTGATTCTATGAGTGCATGGGTAGTGCCTGGGTGATTGGAGGAGTGCATAGGTACTGCCTGAGTGATTGAAGGAGTGGATGGGTAATGCCTGGATGATTGCATGAGTGCATGGGTACAACCTGCGTGATTGGAGGAGTATATGGGTACGGCCTGAGTGATTGAAGAAGTGCATGAGTAGTGCCTGCATAATTGCATGAGTGCAGGCATAATGTCTGGGTAATTGGAGGAGTGCATAAGTACTGCCTGAGTGATTGAAGGAGTGCATGGGTAATGCCTGAGTGATTGCATGAGTGCAGGGGTAATGTCTGGGTGATTTGAGAAGTCCATGGGTACTGCCTGAATGATTAAAGGAGTGCATCAATAATGCCTGGGTGATTTTGTAAGTGCATGGGTGATGCCTGGGTGATTTTGTAAGTGCATGGGTAATCCCTGGGTGATTGCATAAGTGCAGAGGTAATGTCTGAGTGATTGGAGGAGTGCAGGGATACTACCTGAGTGATTGAAGGAGTGCATGGGTAATATCTGGGTGATTTCATGAGTGCAGGAGTAATGTCTGGGTGATTGCATAGGAGCATGGGTAGTGCCTGGGTGATTGGAAGAGTGCATGGACACTGCCTAAGTGATTGAGGGAGTGCATTGGTTGTGCCTAGGTGATTGCATAAGTGCATGAATAATGTCTGGGTGATTGCAAGACTGCAGGGGTAATGTCTGGGTGATTGAAGGAGTTCATGGGAACTGCCTGAATGGTTGAAGGAGTGCATGTGTAATGCCTGGGTGATTGCTTGAGTGCAGGTGTAATGTCTGGGTGATTGGAGGAGTGCATGGGTACTGCCTGAATGATTGAAGGAGTGGATGGGTAATGCCTGGGTAATTGCATGAGTGCATGGGTACTGCCTGGGTGATTGGAGGAGTGCATGGGTACTGCCTGAGTAATTGAAAAAGTGCATGAGTAGTACCTGGGTAAATGCATAAGTGCAAGGGTAATGTCTGGGTTATTAGAGGAGTGCATAGGTACTGCCTCAGTGATTGAAGGAGTGCATGGGTAATGCCTGAGTGATTAAAGAAGTGCATGGGTAGTGCCTGCATGATTGCACGAGTGCAGGTGTAATGTCTGGGTGATTGAAGGAGTTCATGGGAACTGCCTGAATGATTGAAGGAGTGCATGTGTAATGCCTGGTTGATTGCATGAGTGCAGTTGTAATGGCTGTGTGATTGGAGGAGTGGATGGGTAATGCCTGGGTAATTGCATGAGTGCATGGGTACTGCCTGGGTGATTGGAGGAGTGCATGGGTACTGCCTGAGTAATTGAAAAAGTGCATGAGTAGTGTCTGGGTAAATACATAAGGGCAAGGGTAATGTCTGGGTGATTAGAGGAGTGCATGGGTACTGCCTTAGTGATTGAAGGAGTGCATGGGTAATGCCTGAGTGATTGAAGAAGTGCATGGGTAGTGCCTGGGTGATTGGAGGAGTGCATGGGTACTGCCTGTGTAATTGAAGAGTTGCATGGGTAGTGCCTGCGTGATTGCATGAGTGCATGGGTAATGTATGGGTGATTTCATGAGTGCAGGAGTAATGCCTGGGTGATTGCATAAGTGCATGGGTAGTGCCTGGGTGATTGGAAGAGTGCATGGACACTGCCTGAGTGATTGAAGAAGTGCATGGGTAGTGCCTGGGTGATTCCATGAGTGCATGGGTAGTGCCTTGGTGATTCTATGAGTGCATGGGTAGTGCCTGGGTGATTGGAGGAGTGCATGGGTACTGCCTGAGTGATTGAAGGAGTGGATGGGTAATGCCTGGATGATTGCATGAGTGCATGGGTATAGCCTGGGTGATTGGAGGAGTGTATGGTTACTGCCTGGGTGATTAAAGGAGTGCATTAATAATGCCTGGGTGATTTTGTAAGTGCATGGGTAATGCCTGGGTGATTTTGTAAGTGCATGGGTAATGCCTGGGTGATTGTATAAGTACAGAGGTAATGTCTGAGTGATTGGATGAGTGCAGGGATACTACCTGAGTGATTGAAGGAGTGCATGGGTAATGCTTGGGTGATTTCATGAGTGCAGGAGTAATGTCTGGGTGATTGCATAGGTGCATGGGTAGTGCCTCGGTGATTGGAAGAGTGCATGGACACTGCCTGAGTGATTGAAGAAGTGCATGGGTAGTCCCTGGATGATTCCATGAGTGCATGGGTAGTGCCTTGGTGATTCTATGAGTGCATGGGTAGTGCCTGGGTGATTGGAGGAGTGCATAGGTACTGCCTGAGTGATTGAAGGAGTGCATGGGTAATGCTTGGGTGATTTCATGAGTGCAGGAGTAATGGCTGGGTGATTGCATAGGTGCATGGGTAGTGCCTGGGTGATTGGAAGAGTGCATGGACACTGCCTAAGTGATTGAGGGAGTGCATTGGTAGTGCCTAGGTGATTGCATAAGTGCAGGGATAATGTCTGGGTGATTACAAGACTGCATGGGTAGTGCCTGGTGATTGAAGGAGTGCATGGGTACTGCCTGAGTGACTGAAGAAGTGCATGGGTAGTGCCTGCGTAATTGCATGAGTGCAGGGGTAATGTCTGGGTGATTGAAGGAGTTCATGGGAACTGCCTGAATGACTGAAGGAGTGCATGTGTAATGCCTGGGTGATTGCATGAGTGCAGGTGTAATGTCTGGGTGATTGGAGGAGTGAATGGGTACTGCCTGAATGATTGAAGGAGTGGATGGGTAATGCCTGGGTAATTGCATGAGTGCATGGGTACTGCCTGGGTGATTGGAGGAATGCATGGGTACTGCCTGAGTTTTTGAAAAAGTGCATGAGTAGTGCCTGGGTAAATGCATAAGTGCAAGGGTAATGTCTGGGTTATTAGAGGAGTGCATGGGTACTGCCTCAGTGATCGAAGGAGTGCATGGGTAATGCCTGAGTGACTGAAGAAGTGCATGGGTAATGCCTGGGTGATTGCAAGACTGCATGGGTAGTGCCTGGTTGATTGGAGGAGTGCATGGGTACTGCCTGAGTAATTGAAAAAGTGCATGAGTAGTGCCTGGGTAAATACATAAGGGCAAGGGTAATGTCTGGGTGATTAGAGGAGTGCATGGGTACTGCCTCAGTGATTGAAGGAGTGCAGGGTAATGCCTGAGTGATTGAATACGTGCATGGGTAATGCCTGGGTGATTGCAAGACCCCATAGGTAGTGCCTGGGTGATTGGAGTAGTGCATGGGTACTGCCTGGGTGATTGAAGAGGTGCATGGGTACTTCCTGTGTGATTGCATGAGTGCAGTGGTACTGTCTGTGTGATTGTAGGAGTGCATGGGTACTGCATGAGTGATTAAATGAGTGCATTAATAATGACTGGGTGATTATGTAAGTGCATGGGTAATGCCTGGGTGATTTTGTAAGTGCATGGGTAATGCCTGGGTGACTCTATGAGTGCAGAGGTAATGTCTGAGTGATTGGAGGAGTGCATGGGTACTGCCTGAGGGATTGAGGGAGAGCATGAGTAATGTCTGGGTGATTTCATGAGTGCAGGAGTAATGCCTGGGTGATTGCATAAGTTCATGGGTAGTGCCTGGGTGATTAGAGGAGTGCATGGACACTGCCTGAGTGAATGAAGAAGTGCATGGGTAGTCCCTTGATGATTCCATGAGTGCATGGGTAGTGCCTTGGTGATTCTATGAGTGCATGGGTAGTGCCTGGGTGATTGGAGGAGTGCATAGGTACTGCCTGAGTGATTGAAGGAGTGGATGGGTAATGCCTGGATGATTGCATGAGTGCATGGGTACAACCTGCGTGATTGGAGGAGTATATGGGTACTGCCTGAGTGATTGAAGAAGTGCATGAGTAGTGCCTGCATAATTGCATGAGTGCAGGCGTAATGTCTGGGTGATTGGAGGAGTGCATAGGTACTGCCTGAGTGATTGAAGGAGTGCATGGGTAATGCCTGAGTGATTGCATGATTGCAGGGGTAATGTCTGGGTGATTTGAGAAGTCCATGGGTACTGCCTGAATGATTAAAGGAGTGCATCAATAATGCCTGGGTGATTTTGTAAGTGCATGGGTAATGCCTGGGTGATTTTGTAAGTGCATGGGTAATCCCTGGGTGATTGCATAAGTGCAGAGGTAATGTCTGAGTGATTGGAGGAGTGCAGGGATACTACCTGAGTGATTGAAGGAGTGCATGGGTAATACCTGGGTGATTTCATGAGTGCAGGAGTAATGTCTGGGTGATTGCATAGGAGCATGGGTAGTGCCTGGGTGATTGGAAGAGTGCATGGACACTGCCTAAGTGATTGAGGGAGTGCATTGGTAGTTCCTAGGTGATTGCATAAGTGCATGGATAATGTCTGGGTGATTGCAAGACTGCAGGGGTAATGTCTGGGTCATTGAAGGAGTTCATGGGAACTGCCTGAATGGTTGAAGGAGTGCATGTGTAATGCCTGGGTGATTGCATGAGTGCAGGTGTAATGTCTGGGTGATTGGAGGAGTGCATGGGTACTGCCTGAATGATTGAAGGAGTGGATGGGTAATGCCTGGGTAATTGCATGAGTGCATGGGTACTGCCTGGGTGATTGGAGGAGTGCATGGGTACTGCCTGAGTAATTGAAAAAGTGCATGAGTAGTGCCTGGGTAAATACATAAGGGCAAGGGTAATGTCTGGGTGATTAGAGGAGTGCATGGCTACTGCCTCAGTGATTGGAGGAGTGCAGGGTAATGCCTGAGTGATTGAATAAGTGCATGGGTAATGCCTGGGTGATTGCAAGACCCCATAGGTAGTGCCTGGGTGATTGGAGGAGTGCATGGGTACTGCCTGGGTGATTGAAGAGGTTCATGGGTACTGCCTGCATGATTGCATGAGTGCAGTGGTACTGTTTGTGTGATTGTAGGAGTGCATGGGTACTGCCTGAGTGATTGAATGAGTGCATTAGTAATGCCTGGGTGATTTTGTAAGTGCATGGGTAATGCCTGAGTTATATTGTAAGTGCTTCGGGAATGCATGGGTCACTGAATGAGTGCAGAGGTAATGTCTGAGTGATTGGAGGAGTGCATGGGTACTGCCTGAGGGATTGAAGGAGTGCATGGGTAATGTCTGGGTGATTTCATGAGTGCAGGAGTAATGCCTGGGTGATTGCATAAGTGCATGGGTAGTGCCTGGGTGATTGGAAGAGTGCATGGACACTGCCTGAGTGATTGAAGAAGTGCATGGGTAGACCCTGGGTGATTCCATGAGTGCATGGGTAGTGCCTTGGTGATTCTATGAGTGCATAGGTACTGCCTGAGTGATTGAAGTTGAGGATGGGTAATGCCTGGATGATTGCATGAGTGCATGGGTACAGCCTGCGTGATTGGAGGAGTGTATGGATACTGCCTGAGTGATTGAAGAAGTGCAAGGGTAGTGCCTGCATGATTGCACGAGTGAAGGAATAATGTCTGGGTGATTGGAGGAGTGCAAAGGTACTGCCTGAGTGATTGAAGGAGTGCATGGGTAATGCCTGAGTGATTGCATGAGTGCAGGGGTAATGGCTGGGTTATTTGAGAAATCCATGGGTACTGCCTGAATGATTAAAGGAGTGCATTAATAATGCCTGGGTGATTTTGTAAGTGCATGGGTAATGCCTGGGTGATTTTGTAAGTGCATGGGTAATGCCTGGGTGATTGTATAAGTACAGAGGTAATGTCTGATTGATTGGATGAGTGCATGGGTAATGCCTGGGTGATTTCATGAGTGCAGGAGTAATGTCTGGGTGATTGAATAGCTGCATGGGTAGTGCCTGGGTGATTGGAAGAGTGCATTAACACTGCCTAAGTGATTGAGGGAGTGCATTGGTAGTGCCTAGGTGATTGCATACGTGCAGGGATAATGTCTGGGTGATTGCAAGACTGCATGGGTAGTGCCTGGGTGATTGAAGGAGTGCATGGGTACTGCCTGAGTGACTGAAAAAGTGCATGGGTAGTGCCTGTGTGATTGCATGAGTGCAGGGGTAATGTCTGGGTGATTGAAGGAGTTCATGGGAACTGCCTGAATGATTGAAGGAGTGCATGTGTAATGCCTGGGTGATTGCATGAGTGCAGGTGTAATGTCTGGGTGATTGGAGGAGTGCATGGGTACTGCCTGAATGATTGAAGGAGCGGATGGGTAATGCCTGGGTAATTGCATGAGTGCATGGGTACTGCCTGGGTGATTAAAGGAGTGCATTAATAATGCCTGGGTGATTTTGTAAGTGCATGGGTAATGCCTGGGTGATTTTGTAAGTGCATGGGTAATGACTGGGTGATTGCATGAGTGCAGAGGTAATGTATGAGTGATTGGAGGAGTGCGTGGGTACTGCCTGAGTGATTGAAGGAGTGCATGGGTAATGTCTGGGTGATTTCATGAGTGCAGGAGTAATGCCTGGGTGATTGGAGGAGTGTATGGGTACCACCTGAGTGATTGAAGGAGTGCATGGGTAATGCCTGGGTGACTGCATGAGTGCAGAGGTAATGTCTGAGTGATTGGAGGAGTGCATGGGTACTGCCTGAGGGATTGAAGGAGTGCATGGGTAATGTATGGGTGATTTCATGAGAGCAGGAGTAATGCCTGGGTGACTGCATAAGTACATGGGTAGTGCCTGGGTGATTGGAAGAGTGCATGGACACTGCCTGAGTGATTGAAGAAGTGCATGGGTAGTGCCTGGGTGATTCCATGAGTGCATGGGTAGTGCCTTGGTGATTCTATGAGTGCATGGGTAGTGCCTGGGTGATTGGAGGAGTGCATGGGTACTGCCTGAGTGATTGAAGGAGTGGATGGGTAATGCCTGGATGATTGCATGAGTGCATGGGTACAGCCTGGGTGATTGGAGGAGTGTATGGTTACTGCCTGAGTGATTGAAGAAGTGCATGGGTGGTGCCTGCATGATTGCATGAGTGCAGCCGTAATGTCTGAGTGATTGGAGGAGTGCAGGGATACTACCTGAGTGATTGAAGGAGTGCATGGGTAATGCCTGGGTGATTTCATGAGTGCAGGAGTAATGTCTGGGTAATTGCATAGGTGCATGGGTAGTGCCTGGGTGATTGGAAGAGTGCATGGACACTGCCTAAGTGATTGAGGGAGTGCATTGGTAGTGCCTAGGTGATTGCATAAGTGCAGGGATAATGTCTGGGTGATTGCAAGACTGCATGGGTAATGTCTGGGTGATTTCATGAGTGCAGGTGTCATGTCTGGGTGATTGGAGGAGTGCATAGGTACTGCCTGAGTGATTGAAGGTGTGGATGGGTAATGCCTGGATGATTGCATGAGTGCATGGGTACAGCCTGCGTGATTGGAGGAGTGTATGGATACTGCCTGAGTGATTGAATAAGTGCAAGGGTAGTGTCTGCATGAGTGAAGGAATAATGTCTGGGTGATTAGAGGAGTGCATAGGTACTGCCTGAGTGATTGAAGGAGTGCATGGGTAATGCCTGAGTGATTGCATGAGTGCAGGGGTAATTGCTGGGTTATTTGAGAAGTCCATGGGTACTGCCTGAATGATTAAAGGAGTGCATTAATAATGCCTGGGTGATTTTGTAAGTGCATGGGTAATGCCTGGGTGATTTTGTAAGTGCATGGGTAATGCCTGGGTGATTGTATAAGTACAGAGGTAATGTCTGATTGATTGGATGAGTGCATGGGTAATGCCTGGGTGATTTCATGAGTGCAGGAGTAATATCTGGGTGATTGAATAGCTGCATGGGTAGTGCCTGGGTGATTGGAAGAGTGCATTAACACTGCCTAAGTGATTGAGGGAGTGCATTGGTAGTGCCTAGGTGATTGCATACGTGCAGGGATAATGTCTGGGTGATTGCAAGACTGCATGGGTAGTGCCTGGGTGATTGAAGGAGTGCATGGGTACTGCCTGAGTGACTGAAGAAGTGCATGGGTAGTGCCTGCGTGATTGCATGAGTGCAGGGGTAATGTCTGGGTGATTGAAGGAGTTCATGGGAACTGCCTGAATGATTGAAGGAGTGGATGAGTAATGCCTGGGTAATTGCATGAGTGCATGGGTACTGCCTGGGTGATTAAAGGAGTGCATTAATAATGCCTGGGTGATTTTGTAAGTGCATGGGTAATGCCTGGGTGATTTTGTAAGTGCATGGGTAATGCCTGGGTGATTGCATGAGTGCAGAGGTAATGTATGAGTGATTGGAGGAGTGCGTGGGTACTGCCTGAGTGATTGAAGGAGTGCACGGGTAATGTCTGGGTGATTTCATGAGTGCAGGAGTAATGCCTGGGTGATTGGAGGAGTGTATGGGTACCACCTGAGTGATTGAAGGAGTGCATGGGTAATGTCTGGGTGATTTCATGAGTGCAGGAGTAATGCCTGGGTGATTGGAGGAGTGTATGGGTACCACCTGAGTGATTGAAGGAGTGCATGGGTAATGTCTGGGTGATTTCATGAGTGCAGGTGTCATGTGTGGGTGATTGGAGGAGTGCATGGGTACTGCCTGAGTGATTAAAGGAGTGCATTAATAATGCCTGGGTGCTTTTGTAAGTGCATGGGTAATGCCTGGGTGACTGCATGAGTGCAGAGGTAATGTCTGAGTGTTTGGAGGAGTGCATGGGTACTGCCTGAGGGATTGAAGGAGTGCATGGGTAATGTATGGGTGATTTCATGAGTGCAGGATTAATGCCTGGGTGATTGCATAAGTACATGGGTAGTGCCTGGGTGATTGGAAGAGTGCATGGACACTGCCTGAGTGATTGAAGAAGTGCATGGGTAGTGCCTGGGTGATTCCATGAGTGCATGGGTAGTGCCTTGGTGATTCTATGAGTGCATGGGTAGTGCCTGGGTGATTGGAGGAGTGCATGGGTACTGCCTGAGTGATTGAAGGAGTGGATGGGTAATGCCTGGATGATTGCATGAGTGCATGGGTACAGCCTGGGTGATTGGAGGAGTGCAGGGATACTACCTGAGTGATTGAAGGAGTGCATGGGTAATGCCTGGGTGATTTCATGAGTGCAGTAGTAATGTCTGGGTAATTGCATAGGTGCATGGGTAGTGCCTGGGTGATTGGAAGAGTGCATGGAAACTGCCTAAGTGATTGAGGGAGTGCATTGGTAGTGCCTAGGTGATTGCATAAGTGCAGGGATGATGTCTGGGTGATTGCAAGACTGCATGGGTAGTGCCTGGGTGATTGAAGGAGTGTATGGGTACTGCCTGAGTGATTGAAGAAGTGCATGGGTAGTGCCTGTGTGATTGCATGAGTGCAGGGGTAATGTCTGGGTGATTGAAGGAGTTCATGGGAACTGCCTGAATGATTGAAGGAGTGCATGTGTAATGCCTGGGTGATTGTATGAGTGCAGGTGTAATGTCTGGGTGATTGGAGGAGTGCTTGGGTACTGCCTTAATGATTGAAGGATTGGATGGGTAATGCCTGGGTAATTGCATGAGTGCATGGGTACTGCCTGGGTGATTGGAGGAGTGCATGGGCACTGCCTGAGTAATTGAAAAAGTGCATGAGTAGTGCCTGGGTAAAGGCGCAAGGGTAATGTCTGGGTGATTAGTGGAGTGCATGGGTACTGCCTCAGTGATTGAAGGAGTGCATGGGTAATGCCTGAGTGATTGAAGAAGTGCATGGGTAATGCCTGGGTGATTGCAAGACTGCATGGGTAGTGCCTGGGTGATTGGAGGAGTGCATGGGTACTGCCTGAGTGATTGAAGAAGTGCATGGGTAGTGCCTGCGTGATTGCTTGAGTGCAAGGGTACTGTCTGGGTGACTGGAGGAGTGCATGGGTACTGCCTGAGTGATTAAAGGAGTGCATTAATAATGCCTGGGTGATTTGGTAAGTGCATGGGTAATGCCTTGGTGATTGCATGAGTGCAGAGGTAATGTCTGAGTGATTGGAGGAGTGCATGGGTACTGCCTGAGTGATTGAAGGAGTGCATGGGTAATGTCTGGGTGATTTCATGAGTGCAGGAGTAATGCCTGGGTGATTGCATAAGTGCATCGGTAGTGCCTGGGTGATTGGAAAAGTGCATGGACACTGCCTGAGTGATTGAAGAAGTGCATGGGTAGTGCCTGGGTGATTCAATGAGTACAGGAGTTATGTCTGGGTGATTGGAGGAGTACATGGGTACTGCCTGAGTGATTGAAAGAGTGCATAGGTAATGTCTGGGTGATTGCATAAGTGCATGGGTAGTGCCTGGGTGTTTGAGGGAGTGCAAGGGAACTGCCTGAGTGATTGAAGGAGTGCATGTGTAATGCCTGGGTGATTGCATGAATGCAGGTGTAATGTCTGGGTGGTTGCAGGAGTGCATGGGTACTGCCTGAATGATAGAAGAAGTGGCTGGGTAATGCCTGGGTGATTGCATAAGTGCATGGGTAGTGCCTGGGTGATTGGAGGGGTGCATATGTACTGCCAGAGTGATTGAAAAAGTAGATGGTAGTGCCTGGGTAATTGCATAAGTGCAGGAGTAATGTCTGGGTGATTGGAGGAGTGCATGTGTACTGCCTCAATGATTGAAGGAGTGCATCGGCAATGCCTGAGTGATTGAAGAAGTGCATGGGTAATGCCTGGGTGATTGCAAGACTGCATGGGTAGTGCCTGGGTGATTGGAGGAGTGCATGGGTACTGCCTGAGTGATTGAAGAAGTGCATGGGTAGTGCCTGCGTGATTGCATGAGTACAGGGGTACTGTCTGGGTGATTGGAGGAGTGCATGGGTACTTCCTAAGTGATTGAAGGAGTGCATGGGTAATGCCTGGGTGATTCCATAAGTGCATGGATAGTGCCTGGGTGATTTGGTAAGTGCATGGGTAATGCCTTGGTGATTGCATGAGTGCAGAGGTAATGTCTGAGTGATTGGAGGAGTGCATGTGTACTGCCTGAGTGATTGAAGGAGTGCATGGGTAATGTCTGGGTGATTTCATGAGTGCAGGAGTAATGCCTGGGTGATTGCATAAGTGCATGGGTAGTGCCTGGGTGATTGAAAAAGTGCATGGACACTGCCTGAGTGATTGAAGAAGTGCATGGGTAGTGCCTGGGTGATTCCATGAGTGCAGGAGTTATGTCTGGGTGATTGGAGGAGTGCATGGGTACTGCCTGAGTGATTGAAAGAGTGCATAGGTAATGTCTGGGTGATTGCATAAGTGCATGGGTAGTTCCTGGGTGTTTGAGGGAGTGCAAGGGAACTGCCTGAGTGATTGAAAAAGTGCATGGGTAGTGCCTGGGTAATTGCATAAGTGCAGGAGTAATGTCTGGGTGATTGGAGGCGCGCATGTGTACTGCCTCAATTATTGAAGGAGTGCATCGGCAATGCCTGAGTGATTGAAGAAGCGCATGGGTAATGCCTGAGTGATTGCAAGACTGCATGGGTAGTCCCTGTGTGATTGAAGAAGTACATGTGTACTGCCTGAGTGATTGAAGAAGTGCGTGAGTAGTGCCTGCATGATTGCATGAGTGCAGAGGTAATGTCTGGGTGATTGGAGGAGTGCATGGGTACTGCCTAAGTGATTGAAGGAGTGCATGGGTAATGCCTGGGTGATTCCATAAGTGCATGGATAGTGCCTGGGTAATTGGAAGAGTGCATGGGGACTGCCTGGGTGATTGCATGAGTGCATGGGTAGTTCCTGGGTGATTCTATGAGTGCAGGAGTAATGTCTGGGTGATTGGAGGAGTGCATGGGTACTGCCTGAGTGATTGAAAAGTGTATTGGGTAATGCCTGGGTGATTGCATGAGTGGAGGGATAATGTCTCGGTGATTGGAGGAGTGCATTTGTATTGCCTAAGTGATTGAAGGAGTGCATGGGTAATGCCTGGGTGATTGCATGAGTGCAGGAGTAATATCTGGGTGATTGGAGGAGTGCATGGGTACTGCCTGAGTGATTGAAGGAGTGTATAGGTAATGCCTGGGTGATTGCATAAGTGCATGGGTAGTGCTTGGTAGTTGGAGGAGTGCATGGGTACTGCATGAGTGATTGAAGGAGTACATGGGTAATGCCTGGGTGATTGCATGAGTGCAGGGGTAATGTCTGGGTGATTGGAGTAGAGCATAGGTACTGCCTGAGTGATTGAATGAGTGTATGGGTAATGCCTGGGTGATTCCATTAGTGCAAGAGTAATATCTGAGTGATTGGAGGAGTGCATGGGTACTACCTGAGTGATTGAAGGAATGCATGGGTAATGCTTTGGTGATTCCATGAAGGCAGGAGTAATATGTGGGTGATTGGAGGAGTGCATGGGTAATGTCTGAGTAATTGAAGGAGTGCATATGTAATGCTTGGGTGATTGCATAAGTGCATGGGTAGTGCCTGGGTGATTGGAGGAGTGCATGGGTTCTGCCTGAGTGATTGGAGGAGTGCATAGATCCTGGCAGGGTGATTGCATGACTGCAGGGGTAGTGTCTGGGTGATTGCATGAGTGCAAGTGTAATGTTTGACGATTAGATGAATGCATAGGTAATGCCTGGTAATTGTATGAGTGTAGGGGTAATGTCTATAGGATTAGAGAAGTATATAGGTAATACCTGGGTGACTGGAAGAGTGTATCGGTAATGTCTAGCTGATTGCATGAGTATACAGATAGTGCCTGGGTGATTGAAGGAGTACATAGGTAGTGTCTGGGTGATATTATAAGTGTATGGGTACTAGCTACGTGATTGCAGAACTGCATAGATAGTGCATGGGTTATTGGAGCAGTCTGGGAACAGTGCCTAACTGTATATATGACTGCATTGGTAGTGTTTGAAAAAATGGATGAGTGCCAGTAAAAATTACTGTAAACATTAATTCATATTATCATGCTTATTACATTATTTGTTCTTACCTTTTTTATTTAAGAAGATACAAAACTCAGTGGAACTATTTTACAGTAGTTTTGTTGTAAACTGAATTTAAAATCTTTTCAAACTTTAGTATTATCTTCTATAAAAAAGAAGAAAAAGTGTTATTGCATATAATATTATAGTTTTAAAAACACAACATAATTTTAGAATTACATAACATATTCAGTTTCCCTTTTTGCTGTTCTCAGATTCTACTGAATTTCACCATACATAGTGATTTCAATGTAGATCATCATACAACAGCGGGGAAAAAATTCAATCAATGAGATTGTAAAAAAACAAAACAATTTGCATTGAAAATATTTACAACAACTGCAACTATCTGTTTACCTATCTACAGTTTGTAAATTACATTCTTCAACTACATTAAATCTTTTAATTCTCTCAAGTACATTTTGTAAAATATACACTCTCATTTACATCGCGTATAATACAAAGATCAAATATTTAAAATACTTCTTTCAAACACAATTTTGCAAATGCAATAAGAATTAGCACAAACAATAATCCAAACAGTAATTGTTCACATCTTCCCAATAGGCCGAATAATGTTTCCAAAACCATTTGCATTGAAAATATCCAAAATAAACTCGCTAATTCGTGTTCACATCTTCCCAATAGGCCGAATGATGTTTTCAAAACTTTGGCATCAAAAATATCAGATATGAATTTGGTAATTCGTAAGGCAACCGACATTTGAATTCCAAATGGGCATCATTACAATGAGGCCATCCTTTATTGCACTTTAAATACAAAGTATAGTGTCCAGATGTTGTAGTAGGTACATCATGAAATATAATAGCCACTGCTTTAAAGGTTCTGCCTGAAATTGATACTTGACTTGCCACAACATTTTTAATTTTGGTTTCCAATTTTCTTCCATCTGCTCTACAATGTTGTAGCATTAAAATTACATATTGTCCAAATCTTTCTATAAATTATGTTGACAGCATTTCTGATTTGCAATGAGAACATTTCATATCTTGATTAGCTGTTTTTACTAATTTGTTAAAAGACACTGTTTTGCAATCTGTTACCGTTAATTATATGAATCGTTCAGTGTCTATTTCAGTGGTGGAAGAAAATGAACACTCTTCACATTTATGATCCCATCTGTACCTTAGTCCAAACAAATTTTCAATTTCTATTCCTTTATCTTCCAATACTGCAAGCATAAACATAAGAAATTCTTGTGCATCTTGTTGTACATTAAGCGTAAATTGCGAAGAACCAGTACATATATCCAAAAGATGCCGAATGCCAGAAGCAGTATGGATTTTAGCTCTATCAATTATCAACTTTTGAAAAATATAATGTAATAAAGAACAGAATCTTTTTCTTGATTTTCCATAATTTCTTGAGGAAGATCTTCTAGATAAAACACAACATTCACAATTACATTAGCATAGCAGTTGATACCTGAACTATTTTCTAACTGGTATCCTATAATATCATCAACAGTGTCCATTTTCATTTTCTTTGCAGCTTCATCATTCTCTTGAATTGTTTTCTTTTTTGAACCTCACTAGAATGTTTATCATATTTTCGTTTTGAACACACTACACGTTTTTCATATACGGGATATTCACATAAGTTAGGAGCATACAGTCTTCTTAACCGATCATACTCTCTTATAAAATTTGCATCAGAACTAACCTTTTTGTCATCAAAATCAATCAAATACAAACCAGATAATGTTCTTACTCGAGACAATGCAATGTATGCCAAACCCTATTTAAACACTGTACTTCCAGTATTTACCAAAGCACTGTCTACACTTAAACCTTGAGATTTATGAATGGTTACTGCATATGCTAAAGAAAGAGGAACCTTTTTTCTACGAACATACAAGTCTTTTACAAGCAAAAAACGAACAGCACAACGTCCAATCTGTTTTACCTCTTCCATCTGATGAAATGTAATCTTCAAAAATTCAATTCCATCTCTGTTCTGAAAATTTACATAATCAAGAACCTTTCCCATTGCTACATTTACTAAACCTTCTTCTACATTCAAATACACCGTAAAATTACCTGACAATTTACACATACATATAAAGTCTTTTCTAAACCTGCAGTCTTAGACACCAACTTTTACAAAGATGCAAATTTTGACTGTAATTTCTCTGAGAGTAGAATAGTAACTCCTTTGTGTTCCATTTTATCAATAGCTTCCATTTTCACTATTGGTTGTTTTTCCAATTTCAAAAGTTCTTGATTGAACATAGAACACTCTTGCAGTGTAGGCATTAGGCAAACTATAGATTTATTTTCTGCAACTTTTTTGTACATTATTTCAGATGCTATGTTTTCATTTGCAAACAAGTTTGTTAAAAGCCGACTATGTAAAGCTTCTTTACCATCTTTAGTCAAAACACCAATTCTAATATCTTGAAGAATGTTTCCATAATTTTCATCACTTGCTTGTCGCATATTCTTAATAAGTTCTTTATATTCAAAATGAGACCAAATGTTGACATTTCCAATACTTCCCAAAGATTTCCTAGTGTCTTCATGGACAAGAAATGTAAAAACAGGTTGCCCTTTTACAGGAGTAAGTTGTAGTAGGTCGCCGAATACAATTACAAGTTTTCCTCCAAATAGAACTTCATAATCTGTTTTTAAAATTTGTTGCATTCTTAAATGTACAAAGTCAAGCATTAAGTTTGACACCATGCTCACCTTATCAATAATTAGTAGTTTCATTTTCTTGAGTACTCTTGAAACTTCACAACAAGCTTCTCCAGATAGCTTGTGATATTCCAACTTATTTTCATGTTCAACTGGTAGCATGAGTAATCGATATAAGGTAATCCCTTTAATGATATGTGCTGCTAACCCAGTTGGAGCGGTTACAACACAAGATAAATGTGATTCAGTGGTTTTGTGTAGATAACTGGTCAAATCTTTAATTAAGGAACTTTTTCCTTTTCCAGCTTGCCCACTGATATACATTCGAATAGGTTTAAATGATGTGCATTGGCATTCTTTTTTTTCATGCAGTAAACCATGCTGTATCTGTTGTGTCACTTGCTCATATATTTCTTTTTGTTCAATATGTAGATCTTCTTCCAAGTTTCCCAACTCAATAATATCCTGTTGTGCTTGTTGCATTGCCATTTCTACTTCACTCATGGCTATTGCTGCTTCATTTTCAATAATTGGTTGTCATAGTGGATCTTGACTTAGTGGAGCAGAACTTTGACTATCTTGAGAACTATCTTTAGCTATTTCAGCTGCAATAGTATTTTCTTGTTCAATCTCTTCATTCAACATTTGTAGATAATTTGGAAAAATTGTACATTCAATGCTATCTTTACATGCATTAAAAGAATCTTCAAAGCAGTCAAAATCTCCAAGTAATTCCATTTCAGTGCGCCAAGGCTTAAAGCGTTGCAGAAGTGCTAAATAGAAAAATGCCCTTTTATCTTAATAATTACTGCATAGTTTTCTTCATTTATATTTTCTGTAACATTTCGCTTAAAACTATAATGTTGCAGTACTTCATAGAGACATATTTTTCCCGATGTGGACTCCTTTTGGGATAGTACGTATCCAACATATTTGTTTTAACAATATCTGTACTTTCCGGCTCATTCAAAGCTAAGTTTTCAATTTCTTGTAGAGATTTCAAAACTCGATTTCATGTTGCAGCAAGACCTAGACTTACCCAAATGATTCCTCTTGACTTTGAATATAAACTTGCAGATGTCAACCGATCCGAACATTCGTAGGATCCAATCTCTCGATGGGAAAGCATCTTCAAACTAAAGCTGTACAATTTATTACTAAGAGTCTTCTCTTGTGAAATTTCTTCCCACATTTCTTTCAACTCCGTCTTTTCAGATTTGATTATATATGATATAATATAACGAGCAACAGCAATCAAATTATCTGCAACATACTGGATATCCATGTTTGCATTCCACATTGTCAAAATCACTGGATTGTAGACATTAATATACTTTGAATCTTCACTTCTTTTTATGTTGTAAGTATTCTTTGTAGATTTTCGAGTTATAGTATATCTTACTGCTGACATAAAACTGTTGACTCTTCCTTTTGAAATTACTGGACGTGGGAATCCAAAACGACATTTTGTATAAAATTTTCCCTTTGATGTGTATTTCCGTCGACAATATTTTCCACATTGATGACTTTGAAACCGTAAAACTTGTTGTTTTAAGCTATTTTCTCCTCCTTTTTTGGAATGGCACAGGTAACATAGTCTTCAATGAAAGACAAAACAGTTTTATCAGAATCGTTTCCAAATTTTGGTGCATTCTTCATCCATAATAACATGTGTATATGAGGAGCACCTCTGGCTTGGTACTCCTTTCTCCAAAAGAAATCAATAACTTCTCCAAGAGCTGAATTATTTTTATTGCAGATAAAAGACATCATAGCTTGAAACCTATGATTAAAATATCTGCACACATTTACAGGATCCAACGAACACAGTTCTCCAGCTGTCTTCAAATCAATGTTTTTTACATTTGAATTTGCTTCTCGTAGAGATTCAAGTAAATCGTCCCATGCTTATTCAGCACAGCTAAGCGTAACAAACCATGTAGGGGTTCCTAAGTTTCTTAACATACATTTAAGTTCTCTGTGACGACGATACCAATACTCATTAGTACCACGTTGACACGCCATCAAATTAAATAACTGAGATTCTAAATGATCGTCTCTTTGTTGAACTTTGTCCAAGAATTCCTTTGCAGAAACATGTGTAAGATGACATCCTGTTTTTAATATGTGGTTCACTGCATATGAAAGTCCAGACAAGTCACTTTCAAACAGAAGATGAAATAAATATGGTACACACTGTCGAAATCTTGGATCTTCTGAGTACAATCTTGTTGTACGATATTCTGAAGCTGGAATCTGTACTGGTCGTTCATCATATCGTCCACCTTTTCCAGTGGGGAAGAGCTGTGGAAAACAAGCTTCTAAACTTTTTTCCCAAACACTCATGGGAGTTCCCTTTACTTTCTTCAATTGGAATAATTCAATAGTGTTTCCAATCACTTCTTTTGAATGTAGAGGATGTGTACTGTAATGTTCGTAAATTTCTTCACTCCTGGAATTGTCCACTTTTTCGATTTGTCCAGTTGAAATTTCTCTATCATCTTCTAAAGATATTTCTTGTTCTTCCACATATACATTTTATAGTAAATATTGTTTTGTATAAGATATAATGTAGCCTTTTGAAGTTTGGTGACATCTACTAACTCTTGCCATATTTTCCGAATCTTTGTTGGTACAGTATTAACTAGAATAACTACAGGTTCACTTTTCTCTCTCTCTACACCAACAGTTTCAATATTTTTCTTAAAATCTAAAGGTAAATACACAACTCTTCCTTTTAAAGCTCTTTGTAAATCTGTTGGAGTCAGCTTACCTGTTTTAGCCTCCACACGAACTATAGCCTGAAACGGGTGCACAGATTGAATAAGAATGGACTCATATGTATTTAAATCTGCCAGTTCCGGAGGAATAGCTACCAACTCTAGGTTATTATGTACAGCTCTAGCTGGCATTTTGTTCTCTTCTAATTTGTTGTAACAATATTTACAAATGCGTTGATCACTACCCAACTTAAAACGACCTTCCACCAACAAATAAGCACCAAATTGCTCCCACTTACCATTGTTTTCCTTTAAACTTTTTAAATATACATCAACATTCCTAGTTTGAGCTCTATAGTGAGTACGTCGACAACAAATACAAACATAGTTTGGTTTTTCACAAGAAACTACCTTAAACTTTGCAATTTCTTCTGCAAACTTCTCAGTAGTACTATCTTTCACCTCTTCTTCAACAGCTACACTTATGAAACTCTCACTTACTATACACTCCTCTTGAGGACCAAAGAAACGGAACTGTATATCATCAAAAACGTTTTTTACATCCAATACTGAACCATGCAAAAGAGCTGTGTTTATTTCACTTAAAGATAATGCAGGACTTTTTACATAGTACAATCTTCTTACTAACTTTCGCATTTCTGAATGATGTACCGCTAACATTCTTAAATGATGAAAAGTACTTTGACACACTTTTCTAGAAAGACAAGCCAGAGAATGACCCTGCAAGTTAGTATATTTTCTCACTTTACAAGGATCTAGTCCTTGCAATATCTTAATCTTCTGTTTAACACTTTTATTACCATAATCTCATAAGAAATTTTGCAAAATATCAATAGATTCCTGTTGTATACTACAAATACTACTACAATCTCACTTATAAACTGGAGCTTGTGTACGTCTCCCTTGAACTTCTTTAGCTATTACTTTTTCCACATTTCTAGGAACCATCTTTTCTTTTTCAATTGGGCAACCATTTTTAACCTCATAACAACGACCACTGGTATCAACTGCGTGAATTAATGCATTTTCTTGAAAATAACTCTCTTCATTAAAAAAGGTTCAGTACTAGAAGTGTGCTTCCATTCACCCGAAAAAAGTTTGCAAACGTTAGTTCTATTCACCATTCTTTTTCTTTTACTTTTCTCCTTCATAAACTGCATAGTTTTATTCAATGTTTTCATTCTCTTCAATACTAATATAAACAATCTTCTTTTCTATTCAAAAGCCTTTTCGACTACACTTTCAATTTGTTGTTTCTTCTTGTAAAATGGTGATCTTTTTTTATATTTTTTGCAATCTTTCAATAAATTTTGTAGTACTCTACTTTTATACATTCTCTTTCTAATGTCTTTATATTCTTTCATCCTTCTTTCAACATAGATTGTTTTCCCATAACCTGATTTTCCATTAATATGTCCTTGTTTCGTTTCCTTCTGAATGGTTGTACTACTTTTCTTTTTCTTTTCCCCATTTTGAAAATTCGTTACGTTTTTTAAAAGTCTTTTAACAAATTGTTTATTTCACTTACCAGAAGTCTTTTTTCTTCAATTTCACATGTTGTACTTCATCTAATTTCTTCTTTCCTCTTTCCTTTAAATTGAACTGGTTTTTTTCTTTTCTTTTGATCTTTTCTTGCCATACTCAATCTTTATTACTAATAATGGTGAATATCTGAAAATAAAGAAAAGTTTAAATACTTTCGTTAAATAATTTAATATTATTAAAATAATTATATACGAATATTATCATGTATAAATAAAAAAATATTTTTAATTGCATTGCAAAGATATGTCAGACACTGCACAATTCGTACAATTAGAAGACATCACAACCTATACAACAGAATCACAGAGCACAACTAAAGGAATTCTCTTCTGCTACCCAAATCAAATTTAAAGTGCACTCTGTAGTGCCTGGGTGATTGCATGAGAACAAAGGTATTGCCTGGGTGGTTGGAGGAGCACTAGGGTAGTGCCTGGGTGATTGCATAAGTGCATAGGTAGTACCTGAGTGATTTTACAAGTGCAAGGGTACTGCCTAAGTGATTGGAGAAGTGCATAGATCCTGACAGGGTGATTGGAGGACTGCAAGGGTAGTGCCTGGGTGATTGAACCATTGTATACTTAATGCATTGGTGATTCCATGATTGCAGAGGTAATGTCTGGGTGTGTAGAGCACTACATATATACTAAAGCATTAGTGATTGTATGAGTAATGTATGGGGAATTACAGAAGTACATAGGGAGTGCCTGGGTGATTTTATAACTGCATGGGTACTGCCTGGGTGATTGGAGTAGTACTGTGGTAGTGTCTGCGTGATTGGAGGATTGCAAAGGTAGTGCCTGTGTGAATTTACAACTGCAAGGTGTCTGGCAGAGTGATTGCATAATTACAGAGATAGTGCCAGCGTGATTGGAAGAGTGCAAAGGTAGTGCCTGGATGATTATATAAGTGCATGGGTAGTGGCTGGGTGATCGAAGGACTGCAGGGGTAGTGGCTGGATGATTGAAGGAGTGCAGGGGTAGTGCCTACGTGATTGCATGAGAACGAAGGTACTGCCTGGGTGATTGGAGGAGTACTAGGATAGTGCCTGGGTAATTGCATAGGTAGTGCCTGAGTGATTTTATAAGTGCATGGGTACTGGGTAAGTGATTGGAGGAGTGCATAGATCCTGACAGGGTGATTAGATGAGTGCAAGGGTAGTGCCTGGGTGATTCAACTAGTGTATAGCTAATGCATTGGTGATTGCATGAGAGCAGAGGTAATGTCTGGGTGATTAGAGGGCTACATAGGTTATATCTGAGTGATTGCATGAGTTGAGGGGTAATATCTGGGGGATTACAGAGGTACATAGGAACTGCCTGGGTGATTTTATAAGTGCATGGTACTGCCTAAGTGATTGGAGGAGTGCATAGATCCTGACAGGGTGATTGAAGGAGTGCAAGGATAGTACCTGAGAGATTGAATCAGTGTATAGCTAAAGCATTAGTGATTGCATGAGTGCAGAGGTAATGTCTGGGGAATTACAGAAGTACATAGAGAGTGCCTTGGTGATTTTATAACTGCATGGGTACTGCCTGGGTGATTGGAGTAGTACTGTGGGGATTCTTTTCGACAAAGATTTGTCGTGGGTCAAATTGGTGGAAGGCAGAAAGATGGCGATGGAGAGGGCCATCATAGCTCTGAAATCTTTCACAAAAAAAATGGGGGCTAAACCATTACTGCTGATTAACCCCTTCGATGCTCATGACGAGCTGGACTCGTCATGGCACACAGTGCTCGTGTGCTCATGACGAGTCCAGCTCGTCATGAAACATCGCCTGGGAAATCCCTCTGGTGCGGGCACCAGAGGGATTCCCTTAATGCCACAAGAGCCTCGGGAGCTGGGGAAGAGCTTCCCCAGCTCCCGAGGCCCCCCCCCCTAGTTTCCCTGAAATGACGATCGGCGCGCACGTTGCGCTGATGTCATTTCAGTGAAACTGAAACTGAAATGAGCCAAGAGGCTCATTTCAGTTTCCTTCTACGTGCTCAGGGGGCTATCTCAGCCCCTGAGCACCTAGAAAGACGGGAGAGGTATCGTTGGAAAGGGGAGAATCTCCCTTTCCAATGGTACCCTCCCCAGTGGATCCCTGCTTGGGGATCGCCACAGGAGGGCGATCCCCAAGCAGGGATCCACCCACTAGACACCAGGGAGGGGGAGCGGCCCCTTGGGCAAGGGCCTTTGCTCCCCCAATTTAATTTTGCAAAATGTAGTCTTTTTGCCCCCTGGGGGACAGATGGGGGCAGTAGCCCCTAATCTGCCCCCCGGGGGGCAAAAAGCCCACTAGACACCAGGGATTTTTTTTAGGAAGTAAAAATAAGGGTGGGGGCTGCCCGAAACGGGCACGCCAATGTCCCCACCCCCCCACCACCATTACAGCCTTTCTGCCCCCCCTGGGGGGCAGATGGGGGCAGTAGCCCCCAATCTGCCCCTCGGGGGGGCAGAAAGCCCACTAAACGCCAGCGATTTTTTATTGCACCATTTCTTTAGGGTGGGGGCTGCCCGAAACGGGCACACCAATGCCCCCATGCCCCCATTACAGCCTTTCTGCCCCCCCCTGGGGGGAAGATGGGGGCAGCAGCCCCCAATCTGCCCCCCAGGGGGCAGAAAGCCCACGTGACGCCAGGGATTTTTTTTGCACCATTTTCTTAGGGTGGGGGCTTGCCCGAAACGGGCATGCCAATGCCCCCACCCCCGCCACCATTACACCCTTTCTGCCCCCCCTGGGGGGCAGATGGGGCAGTAGCCCCCAATCTGCCCCCCCCGGGGGGGCAGAAAACCCACTAAATGCCAGGGATTTTATTTTGCACAATTTGTTTTAGGGTGGGGGCTGCCCAAAATGGGCATGCCAATGCCCCCCCCCCCCCACCACCACCATTACAGCCTTTCTGCCCCCCCTTGGGGGCAGACGGGGACAGTAGCCCCCAATCTGCTCCCGGGGGAGGGCAGAAAGCCCACTTGACGCCAGGGATTTTTTTTGCGCATTTGTTTTTAGGGTGGGGGCTGCCCGAAATGGGCACCCCAATGCCCCCACCCCCCGCCACCATTACAGCCTTTCTGCCCCCCCTGAGGGCAGATGGGGCAGTAGCCCCTAATCTGCCCCCCCAGAGGGGCAGAAAGCCCACTATCCAACAGGGATTTTTTTTTTGCGCAATTGTTTTTAGGGTGTGGGCTGCCCGAAACGGGCACGCCAATGCCCCCACCCCCCCACAAAAATGACAGTCTTTCTGCCCCCCGGGAGGCAGATGGAGCTGTAGCCCCCAATCTGGCACCCCCGGGGCGCAGAAAGCACACTAGAAACCATGGATTTTTTTCTTTTATTAGTGTAGGGGTAGGGGTAGGGGCTGCCCAAAATGGGCATGACAATACCCCCACCCCACCCCCAGAGAAATTCCAGTCTTCCTGCCCCCGGGAGGGAAGATGGTGGCAGTGGCCCCTGATCTGCCCCCTGGGGGGCAGAAAGCCCACTAGGCGCCAGCGAGTACGCAGGCTTTTTTATGCGTGGGGGTGGGGGCTGCCCAAAATGGTCATACCAATGTCCCCACCCCCACAAAAAATAGCCACAGTCTTTCTGCCCCTTTGGGGGCATATCGGGACAAACCCCTCCCCCGATTCCCCCAGGGTGGCAAAAAGGCCACTAGGCTCCGACTTTTTTTAGCAATGTGCCTACCTGTGGATTTTGGGCCCTAGCGCAGCTGGCACGTAGGGAAACCTAGCAAATCTGTACATTTTTGAAAACTAGATACCCAGGGGAATCCAGGATGGGGTGACTTGACTGGCTCTCACCAGGTTCTGTTACTCAGAATCCCTTACAAACCTAAAAATTCGTTCTCACATTCCTGTGGTGGAAAGTTCTGGAATCTGCGTGGGTCCACAAAATTCCACCCACCCCGCGTTCCCCAAAGTCTTCCGAGAAAAATGGTACCTCACTTGCGTGGGTAGGCCTAGTGCCCGCGACAGGCAAGGGCCCAAAACCTATTTAGGAGACATCAAAATTACCTATCACAAAACAACCTGGTTTTGCAAGGGGGTCCCATGACGTTTTGGCCTGGGGCTCGGCGGCCACCTAGGAAACCTACCAAACCCACACATTTCTGAAAAGTAGACACCCGGGGATTCCAGGGAGGTATGGCTTGCGTGGATCCCCCAACGTTTTCTTACCCAGAATCCCTGCAAACCTGATATTTTGCTGAAAAAAATCCCTTTTTCACACATTTTTGTGTGGTAAAGTTGTGGCATCACAGGGCTGACACAAATTTCCTACTGCCCAGCGTTCCCCCAGGTCTCCCGATAAAAATGGTGCCTCACTCGGGTGGGAGGCCCAAGTACCCACGACAGGCAAGGGCCCACAACGTATTGAGGCGACCTCAAAATTGCCTATCACAAAACGATCTGGTTTTCCAAGGGGGTCCCATGACGTTTTGGCCTGGGGCTCGGCGGCCACCTAGGGAAACCTACCAAACCCACACATTTATGAAAAGTAGACACCTGGGGATTCCAGGGAGGTATGGCTTGCGTGGATCCCCCAACGTTTCTTACCCAGAATCCCCTGCAAACCTGATATTTTGCTGAAAAAATCACTTTTTCACACATTTTTGTGTGGTAAAGTTGTAGCATCACAGGGCTGACACAAATTTCCTACTGCCCAGCGTTCCCCCAGGTCTCCCGATAAAAATGGTGCCTCACTCGGGTGGGAGGTCCAAGTACCCGCAACTTGCAAGGGCCCACAACGTATTGAGGCGACATCAAAATTGCCTATCACAAAATGTTGTGGGCCCTTGCCTGTCGCGGGTACTTGGGCCTCCCACCCGAGTGAGGCACCATTTTTATCGGGAGACCTGGGGAACGCTGGGTGGTAGGAAATTTGTGTCAGCCCCGTGATGCCACGACTTTACCACACAAAAATGTGTGAAAAAGTGATTTTTTCAACAAAATAACAGGTTTGCAGGGGATTCTGGGTAAGAAAACGTTGGAGGATCCATGCAAGCCATACCTCCCTGGAATCCCCGGGTGTCTACTTTTCAGAAATGTGTGGGTTTGGTAGGTTTCCGTAGGTGGCCGCCGAGCCCCGGGCCAAAACGTCATGGGACCCCCTTGCAAAACCAGGTCGTTTTGTGATGGGCCATTTTGAAGTCGCCTCAATACGTTGTGGGCCCTTGCCTGTCGCGGGTACTTGGGCCTCCCACCCGAGTGAGGCACCATTTTTATCGGGAGACCTGGGGAAACGCTGGGTGGTAGGAAATTTGTGTCAGCCCCGTGATGCCACGACTTTACCACACAAAAATGTGTGAAAAAAGGGATTTTTTCAGCAAAATAACAGGTTTGCAGGGGATTCTGGGTAAGAAAACATTGGAGGATCCACGCAAGCCATACCTCCCTGGAATCCCCCGGGTGTCTACTTTTCAGAAATGTGTGGGTTTGGTAGGTTTCCCTAGGTGGCCGCCGAGCCCCGGGCCAAAACGTCATGGGACCCCCTTGCAAAACCAGGTCGTTTTGTGATGGGCCATTTTGAGGTCGCCTCAATACGTTGTGGGCCCTTGCCTGTCGCGGGTACTTGGGCCTCCCACCCGAGTGAGGCACCATTTTTATCGGGAGACCTGGGGGAACGCTGGGTGGTAGGAAATTTGTGTCAGCCCCGTGATGCCACGACTTTACCACACAAAAATGTGTGAAAAAAGTGATTTATTCAGCAAAATAACAGGTTTGCAGGGGATTCTGGGTAAGAAAACGTTGTAGGATCCACGCAAGCCATACCTCCCTGGAATCCCCCGGGTGTCTACTTTTCAGAAATGTGTGGGTTTGGTAGGTTTCCCTAGGTGGCCGCCGAGCCCCGGGCCAAAACGTCATGGGACCCCCCTTGCAAAACTAGGTCGTTTTGTGATGGGCCATTTTGAGGTCGCCTCAATACGTTGTGGGCCCTTGCCTGTCGCGGGTACTTGGGCCTCCCACCCGAGTGAGGCACCATTTTTATCGGGAGACCTGGGGAAACGCTGGGTGGTAGGAAATTTGTGTCAGCCCCGTGATGCCACGACTTTACCACACAAAAATGTGTGAAAAAAGTGATTTATTCAGCAAAATAACAGGTTTGCAGGGGATTCTGGGTAAGAAAACGTTGGAGGATCCACGCAAGCCATACCTCCCTGGAATCCCCCGGGTGTCTACTTTTCAGAAATGTGTGGGTTTGGTAGGTTTCCCTAGGTGGCCGCCGAGCCCCGGGCCAAAATGTCATGGGACCCCCTTGGAAAACCAGGTCGTTTTGTGATGGGCCATTTTGAGGTCGCCTCAATACGTTGTGGGCCCTTGCCTGTCGCGGGTACTTGGGCCTCCCACCCGAGTGAGGCACCATTTTTATCGGGAGACCTGGGGAACGCTGGGTGGTAGGAAATTTGTGTCAGCCCCGTGATGCCACGACTTTACCACACAAAAATGTGTGAAAAAAGGGATTTTTTCAGCAAAATGTCAGGTTTGCAGGGGATTCTGGGTAAGAAAACATTGAGGGATCCACGCAAGCCATACCTCCCTGGAATCCCCCGGGTGTCTACTTTTCAGAAAAGTGTAGGTTTGGTAGGTTTCCCTAGGTGCCGGCAGAGCTAGGGTTCAAAAACTACAGCTAGGCACTCTGCAAAAAAAGGGTCATTTTTCACTGTGAAAATGTGGTGCGTCCACGTTGTGTTTTGTGCTGCTTCCTGTCGCGGGCACTAGGCCTACCCACACAAGTGAGGTACCATTTTTTTTGGAAGACCTTGGGGAATGCGGGGTGGGTGGAATTTTGTGGATCCACGCAGATTCCAGAACTTTCCACCACAGAAAAGTGAGGAAAATGTGGTTTTTTTGCCAATTTTTAGGTTTGCAAGGGATTCTGGGTAACAGAACCTGGTGAGAGCCAGTCAAGTCACCCCATCCTGGATTCCCTGGGTGTCTACTTTTAAAAAATGTATAGGTTTGCTTGGTTTCCCTAAGTGCTGGCAGAGCTAGGGTTCAAAAACTACAGCTAGGCACTTTGCAAAAAAAGGGTCATTTTTCACTGTGAAAATGTGGTGCGTCCACGTTGCGTTTTGTGCTGCTTCCTGTCGCGGGCACTAGGCCTACCCACACAAGTGAGGTACCATTTTTTTCAGAAAGCCTTGGGGAACGCGGGGTGGGTGGAATTTTGTGGATCCACGCAGATTCCAGAACTTTCCACAGAAAAGTGAGGAAAATGTGTTTTTTTTGCCAATTTGTTAGGTTTGCAAGGGATTCTGGGTAACAGAACCTAGTGAGAGCCAGTCAAGTCACCCCATCCTGGATTCCCCTGGGTGTCTACTTTTCAAAAATGTATAGGTTTGCTAGGTTTCCCTAAGTGCCGGCAGAGCTAGGGTTCAAAAACTACAGCTAGGCACTTTGCAAAAAAAGGGTCATTTTTCACTGTGAATATGTGGTGCGTCCACGTTGCATTTTGCGCTGCTTCCTGTCGCGGGCACTAGGCCTACCCACACAAGTGAGGTACCATTTTTTGGGAAGACCTTGGGGAACGCGGGGTGGGTGGAATTTTGTGGATCCACGCAGATTCCAGAACTTTCCACCACAGAAAAGTGAGGAAAATGTGTTTTTTTGCCAATTTTTAGGTTTGCAAGGGATTCTGGGTAACAGAACCTGGTGAGCGCCAGTCAAGTCACCCCATCCTGGATTCCCCTGGGTGTCTACTTTTAAAAAATGTATAGGTTTGCTAGGTTTCCCTAAGTGCTGGCAGAGCTAGGGTTCAAAAACTACAGCTAGGCACTTTGCAAAAAAGGGTCATTTTTCACTGTGAAAATGTGGTGCGTCCACGTTGCGTTTTGCGCTGCTTCCTGTCGCGGGCACTAGGCCTACCCACACAAGTGAGGTACCATTTTTTTCAGAAGACCTTGGGGAACGCGGGGTGGGTGGAATTTTGTGGATCCTCACAGATTCCAGAACTTTCCACCACAGAAAAGTGAGGAAAATGTGTTTTCTTTGCCAATTTGTTAGGTTTGCAAGGGATTCTGGGCAACAGAACCTAGTGAGAGCCAGTCAATTCACCCCATCCTGGATTCCCCTGGGTGTCTACTTTTCAAAAATGTATAGGTTTGCTAGGTTTCCCTAAGTGCCGGCAGAGCTAGGGTTCAAAAACTACAGCTAGGCACTTTGCAAAAAAAGGGTCATTTTTCACTGTGAAAATGTGGTGCGTCCACGTTGCGTTTTGCGCTGCTTCCTGTCGCGGGCACTAGGCCTACCCACACAAGTGAGGTACCATTTTTTTTGGAAGACCTTGGGGAATGTGGGGTGGGTGGAATTTTGTGGATCCACGCAGATTCCAGAACTTTCCACCACAGAAAAGTGAGGAAAATGTGTTTTGTTTTGCCAATTTTTTAGGTTTGCAAGGGATTCTGGGTAACAGAACCTGGTGAGAGCCAGTCAAGTCACCCCATCCTGGATTCCCCTGGGTGTCTACTTTTAAAAAATGTATAGGTTTGCTAGGTTTCCCTAAGTGCTGGCAGAGCTAGGGTTCAAAAACTACAGCTAGGCACTTTGCAAAAAAAGGGTCATTTTTCACTGTGAAAATGTGGTGCTTCCACGTTGCGTTTTGTGCTGCTTCCTGTCGCGGGCACTAGGCCTACCCACACAAGTGAGGTACCATTGTTTTCAGAAGACCTTGGGGAACGCGGGGTGGGTGGAATTTTGTGGATCCACGCAGATTCAAGAACTTTCCACCACAGAAAAGTGAGGAAAATGTGTTTTTTTTTTGCCAATTTGTTAGGTTTGCAAGGGATTCTGGGTAACAGAACCTAGTGAGAGCCAGTCAAGTCACCCCATCCTGGATTCCCCTGGGTGTCTACATTTCAAAAATGTATAGGTTTGCTAGGTTTCCCTAAGTGCCGGCAGAGCTAGGGTTCAAAAACTACAGCAAGGCACTTTGCAAAAAAGGGTCATTTTTCACTGTGAATATGTGGTGCGTCCACGTTGCATTTTGCGCTGCTTCCTGTCGCGGGCACTAGGCCTACCCACACAAGTGAGGTACCATTTTTTTCGGAAGACCTTGTGGAACGCGGGGTGGGTGGAATTGTGTGGATCCACGCAGATTCCTGAACTTTCCACCACAGAAAAGTGAGGAAAATGTGTTTTTTTGCCAATTTTTAGGTTTGCAAGGGATTCTGGGTAACAGAACCTGGTGAGAGCCAGTCAAGTCACCCCATCCTGAATTCCCTGGGTGTCTAGTTTTCAAAAATGTATAGGTTTGCTAGGTTTCCCTAAGTGCCCGCAGAGCTAGGGTTCAAAAACTACAGCTAGGCACTTTGCAAAAAAATGGTAATTTTTCATTGTGAAAATGTGGTACGTCCACGTTGTATTTTGAGCCATTTCCTGTTGTGGGCACAAGGCCTACCCACACAAGTGAGGTACCATTTTTATCGGGAGACTTAGGGTAACACAGAATTGTAGAGCAACTGTTATTACCTATTGACTTTCGATGCATTTCTGCCTTCCAAATGAAAGACAATGTGTAAAAAATAAGTCATTTTGAAAAATGACCTATAATTCTCATGCTAGTATGGGTACTCCCAATTTCGGAAATGTGCAAATATCTACTGTTTCTAAAATCTACATTTTGTTCCCATTTCAGAAATACATAGGTGTCTTTCATAACAATTTTTCCATGTATACATTTTCCCAAAATAATTGCTATATACCCGGTACATAATAAAAAACCATTGCAAGTTGCTGCTCAGTTATTGGCTCTGGGTTCGTCGGGTTCTTGGTGAACCTACAAGTCCTATATATCCCCACAACCAGTAAGGTCCCGCGGATGTAACGGTATATTGCTTTCAAAGAGCTGTCATAATTAGAAGAAGTTACAGGTGAAAACGTTGACACAAAAGGCTGTTGTTTCCAACTAATTTTTAATTTTTCCTATATCTAACTGTTAGTTTCTATAAAGAAACCTTGAAGAATCTACA
Organism: Calotriton arnoldi; assembly: GCA_963921515.1. Classification (NCBI taxonomy): domain Eukaryota; kingdom Metazoa; phylum Chordata; class Amphibia; order Caudata; family Salamandridae; genus Calotriton; species Calotriton arnoldi. Next base: position 118,020 of record CAWUFW010016916.1, read on the forward strand.
CAAATGACCCCTTGCTGAATTCAGAATTTTTTCTACTTTAATAAAATGTATAGCTTTCCAGGATCCATTATTGATTTTATACCCATTTCTACCATTAACTGGAAGGAGGTTGAAAGCACAAAAAATAGCAAAAATAGGCTATGTCCCAGAAAAATGCCAAAACTGTGTAAATTTTTTTTGTTTTCTGACAAAAGTCTGGCATTCCCTAAAATCTGGGAAAATGGTGATTTCAGCCCCACAAACCCTTTTTGATATCATTTGCAGGGAAAAACCCAGATGCTTTCATTTGCAGCACTTTTTTCCCATTTTTCCCCAAAAACCCAACATTTTGCTGTATTTTGACTAATTTCTGGGACCCCTCCAGGGGAATCCACAAACCCTGGGTACCTTTAGAATCCCCAGGATGTTGGAAGAAAAGGACGCAAATTTGGTGCGGATACCTTATGTGGTCAAAAAGTTACAGGGGCCTAAGCGCGAACTACCCCAAATAGCCAAAAAAAGGCTTAGCACAGGGGGGGAAAAGGCCTAGCAGCGAAGGGGTTAAAAACATCTACCAAGCTAGAGTAAAAGCTGCAGTGACCTATGGGGCCGGCGTTTGGGGGGTGGTTGAATCCTCACCATTACAGACTGTTGAGAACAGAGTTTTTAAATCAGTAGTAGGCCTCCCCCCCTCATTCACAAATTGCATTTTGCATACGGAACTGGGTGTCCCTATCATCTCAGACCAGATTCAAATAGCCCCAATACTACTATGGCACTCAATTTGGAGGAGAGAATCTGTCCCACTTACGCAATTAATAATAAAGAGCTGTTTAGCCATGGATAAGTGGAGGAGGTCTAGGTGGTTGAGTTATGTAGAGTCCGTATTAAGAGAAATTGGTCTTTTAGAACTTTTTAATGATCCTTTGGCATGTAAGAACATTTCTAAGCAGAAGGTAACTAACATGTTTCTGCTGATGACTGAGTACAAGCGTAATGAACACTACAAGGAGAAATATGCTGTCCGGTCATATCGCAGTAACTCACCCCCGTTAGAGGGGGGGTTTTCCTACCTTGTATCTGTAAATAGACCACAACACAGATTTATTTTGTTAAGGTTTCGAACCAATTTAATTCCTTGCATGTTAGGTTACCCGGAAAATTCTTTTAATTACGCTGATTTAAGCCCGTGCCCCTGTGATAACTCATCATTGCAAACTGAACTGCATATAGTTCTATTCTGCAGCCTATATGAGAAGGAAAGGAAGGACTATCTGAAACCAATTTTTTAAAAAGGAAATTTTAAGCAGTGTCGGGTAGCATTATATTTTTTAAAAACACTACCAGATCCTCTGGTATGTTTTTCAGTGGCGTCCTTCCTATGGGCTTGTATGAGGAAGAGAAAGGGGATGGTGCATAGAGTAGCGAGAGGACTCTTATATACTGTCTTTTTTTTTTTTTTTTTTTTAACTGATTGTGTTAATAATAATATAATTGTCATAAATAGTATGTGAATGGATTTTAATGATTTTAAAATTAAGAATTGTTTTAGAAAGGTATGTAATTTTAGTGAAAATTTTATATATGCTTACTAATTATGATGAACGTATTTGTTCTTTTATGATAATTTTTTAATGTGGTTGAATAAAGAATATGACTATGACTATGACTACTGTGGTAGTGTCTGAGTGATAGGAGTGTTGTAAAGGTAGTGCCTTGGTGATTCAACTAGTGTATAGCTAATGCATTGGTGATTGCATGAGTGCAGAGGTAATGTCTGGGTGATTTGAGGGCTACATAGCTTATATCTGAGTGATTGCATGAGTTGAGGGGTAATATCTGGGGGATTACAGGAGTACATAGGAACTGCCTGGGTGATTTTATAAGTGCATGGGTACTGCCTAAGTGATTGGAGGAGTGCATAGATCCTGACAGGGTGATAGGAGGAGTGCAAACATAGTGCCTGGGTGATTCTATCAGTGTATAGCTAAAGCATTAATGATTGCATGAATGCAGGGGTAATGTCTAGGGGATTACAGAAGTACATAGGAAGTGCCTGGGTGATTTTATAACTGCATGGGTACTGCCTGGGTGATTGGAGTAGTACTATGGTAGTGTCTGAGTGATTGCACGATTGTAAAGGTAGTGCCTGGGTGTTGGAAAGTGGATTATTGGTAGGGGCAAATGTAGGTCTGCCACTGGCAATAAGGCCACTAACACATGATAGGACTCAGCATAGGTCTTAGAAAAGTATTCCTATGCTGAACCCTTGGTAACGTGGCTGCGAGCAGACAGGCTTAACTTCAAAGACAGGTATGTAAAGCATTTAAAAACACCACTTCAGTAAATATTTAAGACACAACACATAATAAAAGTCCAACACCAATTTATAACAATAGTAAATATTTTAAAATGACACCAAAACGACAAAAATCCAATGTAGGGTACCAGGGATTTGAATTTTCAAAGATTTAATAAAATATAGCACTTAGAAGATTATAGCACCATATTGGGATACCTGCTCGCGATAGACCTGGGCAAAGTCAAAGTTTCAGGCCAACCGCGATGGAGCCCTGGGTGGCTACAGCTTGCGGCAGGTCCCGGTCTCAGTTTCTACCTTCACACTTAGAAACTTTTCTGGAGCTTTTCTCCTCGAGGCCCCTCGAAGCTCCCAGCCAGTCCGGATCCGGTGAGGGTTCGCCGGATTGCCTTTCGACGAGCTCCCAGTCAACTTCCCTGGAGCGGACTTAGAAACTTTTTCTTTAGCGCTTTAGCAGGGCAACCCAGGAGCCCAGCCCGACGCGCGATGGAAGACAGGCGGCTTGGCTCTCGCAATTGCTCCCGGTCACCTTTTCTACAAGCGGACTTAGAAACTTTTCTGGAGCTTTTTCTCGCGGGGTCTCTCGATGCTCTTCATGTAGCCGGATCCGGTGAGGGTTCGCCGGCCTCAGATTTCTTCTACTCCCGGTCAAACTCTGGAAGTCGGACCGACGGAGCTTTTAGCGGGACGAACCTGGATGGCTTTGCCGACTCGCGGTTGAAGGCAGGCGGCTTGGCTGACCAGGTTGAGTCGGTCCCTCTATGGAGATTTTTTTCAAAGTTCCTCCAAAGTTCTCCAAACTTCTTGAACTTATTCCTGAAGTTCCTCAAAGGGTCGCAAAGTGTCTCAAACTCACTCCAAGGGTCTGGAAGCTCCAAGATGATCCTTGAAAGTTGAGGACTTCAGTTCCCACAATCCACTGGGACGTCCCCCTTACAAATCCACTGGTAGTTCTCCAAGGTGCAGATTTAGTTGGTGATGTTCCAGATGAGCTCTTTAACCTGTAGCTTTCAGGAGTCCACTCTTTAGTTCTTTTTCAGCAAAATAATCCACAGGGCTGTAGTTTCAGATGGTGCAGTTTTCAAAGGACAGGCCTTAGAAATCTTTGCACAGCAAAACTTCTCAGCTTGGCAATGTCTTACTTCAGTAAGTTTCAAGCAGCTGATCTGGAGGGCTCTGCCCCTCTCAGATACTTATTCCATGTTCTCTGGGTCAGACAGGAGGTCACTCCTGACCAATGGGAGCAGGGTAACACCTTAAACACATGACCACTTCCTGTAGAGTGTGGCATTATTTTGTCCCAGAGTGCATCAAATCTTCCAAATCCATAATGGCAGATTTTCCAGCAAGGAGGCAAGAGCTGGCTAAACACACCCCTAGGATGGCTAATTTACTTAGACTCTCCCCCCTACATCTGCTCATATCTTCCTTAATCCCCCCATCTGCCTGAGGTAGAAAGTTCAGAGTTGTAAATGACACTGGGTTCTGCTTTTCTCTTTGAAGTCCATGGTTTACAACCCCTCCCCCTGGCCTGGCATTCCTGTGGACCAGCACACTGCCCTCCCAGCCCAGCTGCATAAACCCAGGGGCTCTTTATCACCTCTCCAGGCAGGCTGGCTAACCCACTTAACTCTGACCAATCAGGGCAGACCACTGGAAGGCTGAATCTGGACTTTCAAACAAGAAAGTCGTATAACTTCTTGTAGGTACACTTTACGAGAAATTCAACAATATCATATTGTTGGATTTATTAATACCATTCGCGGAAATCTTCGAATGGCACCTCTAGCCCTCTCCTATCAAGAGTTATTAATTAATAACTTCCTACCATGTTAACCTATGTAACAGGGGATTTGCAATGGGAAAAATTACTTGGGCCATTTTTCCAGCACCAGGACTTACAAAAACATATTTTATAAGTACTTTGCTTATATCTACAGGACCTCCACCCCATAGCACAACTAGGGGAGACTTTAGGGGTTCTGAACTGTAACAATATTGCAGATCCTCACTTCACAGTGCTCCTAGCAATCAAAGTCGAATTTGGGCAGCACTCTACCACAATGTGGGAGTGAAATGTGAAATTTCACTTAACCCAGGCATATAAAAACTCATTTTATAAGGGTGTACCGTATACAAATCTGACCCCCCCACCCCTGGGATACCTAGGGGAGACCCTGGGGGTCCCTAATATGCAAAATCATTGTAGGTTATCCATTTTTAAGTGCCCCAAACACAAAAGTCGAGTTTGGGCACAATTTACTTTTTAAAAGCAGTCATGGCACCCAGGGCTGCTTTTAAAACTGACCTCAGGCCTCAGCAGTGCACACATGCAAGTGCAGAAAGGCTGCTGGCCTCTTAAACTGCCATGCCCTACTACCTACTAGGGACTGATAGGTAGTTTCAATTCCCCTGCCCTATTATATACTAGGGGCTTATAGGGTAGGTCATGCCAATCACAGGGGTACCCCAACCCATAGTGTACCCTAGTGTATGTAGGTCTTTTAACTGTATCTAAGTGTTTTCAGCATAGCACTGGCCCTGGTCCTGGTTAGGAAAAGCCCAGGGTCAGTCAGAATCAGTTACCACCAGTACCATTCAGCAAAAAGTTGGGGGGTGCCCAGGGCACAGGATGACTTTGCAACACTGGGTGATTTTACAACTGCATGGCACTGGCTGAGTGGTTCCATAATTACAGAGATAGTGCCAGCGTGATTGGAAGAGTGCAAAGGTAGTGCCTGGATGATTATATAAGTGCATGGGTAGTGGCTGGGTGATCGAAGGACTGCAGGGGTAGTGGCTGGGTTATTGAAGGAGTTCAGGGGTAGTGCCTATGTGATTGCATAAGAACGAAGGTACTACCTGGGTGATTGGAGGAGTACTAGGATACTGCCTGGGTGATTGCATAAGTGCATAGGTCGTGCTTGAGTATATTTATAACTGCATGGGTACTTGCAAAGTGATTGGAGGAGTGCATAGATCCTGACACAGTCATTGGAGGAGTGCAAGGGTACTGCTTGGGTGATTGAACTGGTGTATAGCTAATGCATTGGGGATTGCATGAGTGCAGAGGTAATGTCTAGATGATTAGAAAAGTACATAGGTAATGTCTCGGTGATTGCATAAGTTGAGGGGTAATATCTGGGGGATTACAAGAGTACATAGGAACTGCCTGGGTGATTTTATAAGTGCATGGGTACCTCCTAAGTGATTGGAGGAGTGGATAGATCCTGACAGGGTGATATGAGGAATGCAAAGATAGTGCCTGGGTGATTCAATCAGTGTATAGCTAAAGCATTAGTGATTGCATGAATGCAGGGGTAATGTCTGGGGGATTACAGAAGTACATAGGAAGTGCCTGGGTGATTTTATAACTGCATGGGTACTGCCTGGGTGATTGGAGTAGTACTATAGTAGTGTCTGAGTGATTGCACAATTGTAAAGGTAGTGCGTGGGTGGTTTTAAAACTGCATGGGCACTGGCTGAGTGGTTACATAATTACAGAGATAGTGCCAGCATGATTGGAAGAGTGCAAAGGTAGTGCCTGGATTAATATATAAGTGCATGGGTAGTGGTTGGGTGATCGAAGGGCTGCAGGGGTAGTGGCTGGGTGATTGAAGGAGTGCAGGGTTAGTGACTATGTGATTGCATGAGAACAAAGGTACTGCCTGGGTGATTGGAGGAGTACTAGGGTAATGCCTGACTGATTGCATAATGGCATAGGTAGTGCCTGAGTGATTTTATATGCATGGTGTGAGAAGTTGGCCTGGCATATGCTGTCCACTAGTTATAGTGGGCACCTTGCACCAGTCCAAACAACCCCTTATGGATGATAGGTTAAAGACAACCTTTAGTGAAAGCTATCCTAGTGGTAGCTATGGAGAGCAGCCTTCAGGCTAAGTCTTGGAGGAATGTAAAGCAGCTTGTTTTACCAGTCTATAATCTCTTGAGTGACCAAATGAAAGAGGACCACACCAGGTATATATATATAAAATATATGTATTTAGTATTAAACACACCCCTCTAGTCTCTTTATGAGGCTAGAGTTCGAAGTACATAAGTTACAAGTCAAATATCAGAAGTATTTAGCACAATACACTTTTGAGCCCTAGGGGCGTACCAAACCATATACTAAAATAGTGGTATAAGAACCACGCCTGAACTAGACACAAGGCCTAGAGCCTGTAGAAGTGCTTGGACCTCAAGGAACCACCCAAGGTAGTGACTCAGGGGACCCACGGGGGACGCGTGCAGTGTGAGAACACAGCCGCGAGCCACAGTTGACTTCTATGGGGAAAGTCGCGGTTAGATTTTTAAAGAAAAAGGACACTTCGGAGAGGACTTCCAGTTAACCCCTTAAAACTTAAGAGTTTCTAGGGCCCACACCCACGAGAGTACCGAAATACTTGAGTTACCTTACCCAGGGAAGCCGGGTGCATACGTGTAAAAAGGTGTCGGGAATCGTCGTCGTTTTCAATGGTGACCTCTGGAAAAGTGCTGCTGCCGTGGAGAAGAATAGTGTCTGGAGCGATCCAAGCCTGGATCGAGGAAGAGGAAGACCTGAAAGCAGAGGGGACAGAGTCTGGGTCACTAGCCAGTGACCAGGGGCACGATAGTCGAATGCCCTCAGATGTCGGGTGCTTCAGGTGAGTTGACGGGTGCCTTGACTCTTCAGCCACGAGGTCCAGGAGGCGTCGACGATGACCAGGAGCTGAGATCGAGCTGTCCCACAAAGTCTGTCGAGTGCTGCAGTGTCGGCGACCGGATTGGACCCAACAAGCCTTGGCAACGGCAAGTCATGGGGAAGTGAAGAAAAGGCTGTGGTGCAGATCAGCAAGGTCTGAGGGTCTCCCCCAGCAAGGGTAAGTCAGGGCACGTCTGGAGCAACCAGAAAAGCCCAAGCAATTGAAGAGTTGCCTTCGTGGGGACCCACTAGCCATTGGACCAGGGATCGCAAAGGAGCCTCAAGCGGTCAAACTTGGAGCTGGCCCACGGGACACTCATGAAGTGTAGGCCAGTGATCTTTGCTGCAGTTGGTGCTCGGGGCTAGGGCTACTCGGAACCCAAAGCACAGCTTCTAGAGATGTCAGGAAGTTTATGCACTTGCAAATGTGCTCGGTGTCCAGGGGTCATGGTTCCACATCACCCACGATAGCTATGGGCCTCAGCTTTCCTGGAGACTCAGGGCAGTCTTGGGAAAGTCTGGAAATCCATGTCTGGTGATGCAAAGACTTCGGCATCCAGCGGGAGCTTCAGTGATGCAGACCGGACAAATGCTTCATTGGTGCCTGCCAAGCAGGGGAGTCACTCCTTGACCCCAAGGGAGATTCTTCAGTCCTCTAATCTTGATGTAGAGCATCGAAGGTCCAGGATTCAGCTTCAGAGTTTCGTCCAGGGATATCTAAAGTCCAGTTGCCAGGGTTCCCTTACTTATACTAAGAAAAGGGGTTGGACTAACTCTGGGGACCCACCTATGGGAGGGTTTGGAAAGAGGGGTGGCTACACCCATTTCCTTTGTCCAGTTTCACACCAGAGCAGGGGCTGGCAGCCCCTGCAACCGGTTTGAACTGGGGTATGCACGAGGACACCAAATGTGCCCCCAGTGCAGGACTTCAAAGCACTCAGAGAGTGCACCACCCAGCCCTAATCCACTAAGGCCTGTCTGGGAGGCGGTAACACCTCCCTGAGACAGGAAACCTATTGTCCAGGCATCCCCTGCCGGAGTTTCGGTCAGCAGCAGGAGGCCAGACTCGTGTCTGTGGCTGCAGCATCCATTTTGTGATGCCAGGCTTTGTTTAGTTGGTACCGGGTATACCGGTGCTGTCATGTCTCTCCCTCTAGAAGGGTGGGATCATACTCCCACACCAGGAACTGGTGTGGGGGTATGATTCCAAGGTGTTTGACACCAAACACGACATGTTTCCGTGCAGCCATCCCAAAGTTAGCATTTACCGTTTAGAAATAATGCACTTAAGAGTATATGGTCAGGCTGCACCACAGACAACCCCGGATAGGAGATTCCGAGGGTTGCAGAGGGGCTCTGCTCATGCATGGGCACCCTCTCACATATAACCAAGCACCCTGCCTTCAGGATTGATAAGGCCTGCCATAGGGGTGACTGATAGGTTTCTATGTGCAGTGTATGGTGAGATATAGTGAACCTATATCTCTGTAAGGGGTGCATGCACCACCTCACTCAGGCTGCAGTAGCAGTCCTGTGGTGTCATTTTGGAGGGCCATCCAGGGGTGGCACAATACATGCTTCAGCCCCTGGTAGGCCTCTGGGGTACCTTTGCCCTGGGTAAATAGTAAACCATATACTAGGGACTTATAAGGGCACTCCAGAATCCAATCTGTGATGTACCTAAAGTACAGGGAATCAATTTAGAGAGGAAGCAGCTAGGCTGGGGTCCTGGATAGCAGGGCCCCAGCCAGACTAAAGTCGAAAAACAGTGATACACCAGCAAAAAGTGGGGGTAACCATAAGAGGCAGATCCTACTCTCCTACACAACCCCCCCCAAACGCAGGGACATTAAACTAACCTTGACCAGTTAAGTCTTCATGTTCTAAGTGGAAATATCTGGAGAGTCCATTTGCATTGGCATGGTTACTCCCAGGTCTATGTTCCACTGTATAGTCCATCCCCTGTAGGGAAATTAAACCACCTCAAAAGTTTGGGGTTTTCACCCTTCATCTGTTTTAGCCATAAGAGGGGCTTGTGGTCTGTTTGAACAAGGAAGTGAGGGCCAAACAAGTATGGCCTCAGCTTCTTCAGAGCCCAAACCACAGCAAAGGCCTCCCGCTCAATGGCTGACCAACGTTTCTCTCTGGGGGTCAGCCTTCTGCTAATAAAAGCTACTGGCTGATCCTGACCTTCATCATTCAACTGTGACAGTACAGCCCCTACCCCCAACTCAGATGCATCTGTTTGCACAATGAAATTTTTGGAGTAATCAGGACTTTGCAGAATGGGAGCAGTGCACATGGCCTGCTTCAGGTCATCAAATGCCTTTTGACAGCTAACTGTCCACTGAACCTTTTTGGGAATTTTCTTAGAGGTGAAGTCATTCAGGGGTGTCACTATTGATCCATACCCCTTGACAAATCTTCTGTAGTACCCAGTCAGGCCTAAAAAGTAGGCCTGGCGGTAAATTCCGTTCCGCTCGCGGAATTTGCGGAATTTGGGTAATTTTGCGTTCCGCGGAGAACGCGGAATTGCCAAAAATTCTGCGATCCGTGGCTTCGCGGAGTTTTTTGCTTGTTTGCGCTTTCAAAATGCGTGTTCGCGAGATATTTCACCCCGAGCACGCAAACAGCGTTCGCGAACAGGAAAAAAGCATCGCGAACGGGCGAAACAAGCAATTCCGCATGTTCGCTGAACTTTTGCGTGCTCGCGGAGATTTTTTACCGTTTCGCAAAGCTTTGCGTAGCGCAACTACGCAAATTCCGCCCACCCCTACTAAAAAGGCTCTCACCTGAGTCTGGGTAGTTGGAGCAGCCCAGTCTATGATGGTCTGGATCTTGCTCTGCAATGGTTGAACCTGGCCTCCACCCACAAGGTGGCCCAGGTACACAACCTGACTCTGCCCTATCTGGCACTTTGTGGCCTTGATGGTTAGGCCTGCCTTCTTCAGGGCCTCCAAAACATTTCTGAGGTGGACCAGGTGATCCTCCCAGGTGGAGCTAAAGACAGCAATATCATCTAGATATGCTGCACTATAGGCTTCAAGACCTATAAGGACTGTGTTCACCAACCTCTGAAAAGTGGCAGGTGCATTTTTCAAACCAAAGGGCATCACCACAAATTGGTAAAGCCCACCAGGGGTAGAAAATGCAGTTTTTGGCTTTGCATCGTCAGCTAGTCTGATCAGCCAGTAGCCAGCTGTTAGGTTAAATGTGCTTAGATACTTGGCTGAGGCCAAAGTGTCTATTAGCTCATCTGCCCTGGGGATTGGATGGGCATCAGTCCTAGTGACTGCATTGAGGCCTCTGTAGTCCACACAAAACCTCATCTCTCTCTTACCATCTTTGGTGTGAGGTTTTGGCACCAGGACCACTGGACTCGCCCAAGGGCTATCTGAAGGCTCAATGACACCCAGCTCCAACATTTTCTGGACTTCTGTCCTGATAAAGTCCCTGACCTGGTCAGGTTGCCTGTAAATCTTACTTTTAACAGGCAGACTGTCCCCAGTGTCCACTTCATGAGTGCACCAGGTGGTCTGACTTGGAGTCAGAGAAAACATGTGTCTGAACTGATTGAGCACCTGTCTACACTCAGTTTGCTGCTGGGCAGTGAGGCTGCCTGCCAAGGCTACACCATCCACTGACCCATCATCAGGGTTCTGGGAGAGCAGGTCAGGGAGAGGGTCACTCTCCTCCTCCTGTCCCTCATCAGTTGTCATGAGCAAGCCCATGTCAGCCCTGTCCACATATGGCTTCAGACTGTTGACATGGAGCACCCTGTGGGGGCTCCTGGAAGTTCCCAGGTCTACCAGATAGGTAACCTCTCCCTTCTGTTCAACAATTGTATGGGGGCCACTCCACTTGTCTTGGAGGGCTGCTGGGGCCACTGGCTCCAGCACCCACACCTTCTGTCCTGGCTGGTAAACAGTCAGCACAGCCTTTTGGTCATGCCAGGCTTTCTGTATTTTCTGGCTAGCCTCAAGGTTTTTGGTTGCCTTTTTCATATACTCAGCCATCCGGGAGCGGAGACCAAGTACATAGTCCACTATGTCCTGTTTAGGGGGTTTGAGAGGTAACTCCCAACCTTCCTTCACCAGACACAATGGACCCCTGACAGGATGGCCAAATAAAAGTTCAAAAGGGCTGTAGCCAACCCCCTTTTGAGGCACCTCCCTGTATGCAAATAAAAGGCAGGGCAAGAGTATGTCCCATCTTCGCCTAAGCTTTTCTGGGAGCCCTTTAATCATGCCCTTCAAGGTTTTGTTGAATCTCTCAACTAAACCATTGCATTGTGGGTGATAGGGTGTGGTGAACTTATAAGTCACTCCACACTCCTTCCACATTGCAGTCAAGTAACTGGACATAAAGTTTGCACTCTGTCAGATACTACCTCCTTAGGGAAGCCCACTCTTGAGAAAATTCCCAGGAGGGCCCTTGCCACCACAGGAGCTGTAGTGGTCCTAAGGGGAATGGCTTCTGGGTACCTGGTGGCACGGTCCACCACCACCAGGATAAACCTGTGCCCTGATGCTGTTTTGGGATCCATGGGACCAACTATGTCAATCCCCACCCTCTCAAAGGGCACCCCTACCACAGGTAGTGGTATCAGGGGGGCCTTTGTGGTGCCACCTGCCTTCCCACTGGCTTGGCAGGTTACACAGGAGCGACAAAACTCCTTGGTGTCTTCAGACATGTGGGGCCAGTGAAAGTGAGGGACAATTCTGTCCCAAGTCTTGTTCTGGCCCAGGTGACCTGCTAAGGGAATGTCATGGGCTAGTGTCAATAGGAAGCCCCTGAACTTCAGAGGTATAACCAACCTCCTGGCTGCTCCAGGCTTGGGGTCTCTACTCTCTGAGTACAGGAGTCCATCATCCCAATATATCTTATGGGTGCCACTAGCATTCCCAGCAGCCTCAGCAGCAGCTTGCTGTCTGAGGGGTTCAAGAGAGGGGCAGCTCAGCTGCTCCTGGCTCAGATCTGCCCTGGAAGGGCCCCTGTCCCCAAGAACTCAACCTGATCAGGTTCAAGCTCCTCTGGGACAGTTCCTTCTTCAGGCCTGAGATCATCTTCCTCAAAAGACTGATCTTCCTCCTGAGCCAAGGGGAAGGCACTGCCTTAACCCTACTACTCCTTCTCTTGGGAGGCACCTGGTCCATTGTTCCAGAATCCAGGGCCTGTTCAGCTTTTGACATTTTTGCCTGTGACCTAGTCACAGCAAAGACATGTGCAGGGATCCCTAGCATTTCTGCATGTTTCCTGTGCTCCACCTCTGCCCAAGCAGAGGTTTCAAGATCATTGCCAAGCAAGCATTCAACTGGTAGGTCTGCACTCACCACAACCTTCTTAAGGCCAGTTACCCCTCCCCAGGAGAAGTTAACAACTGCCAGAGAATGGTCTGTTCTGACATTGCTAGCATTGGTCACTTGGTACATTTCACCAAGTATAATCTGCCCAGAACCCACAAGATCTCGTGTCACCATGGTGACACTTGCTCCTGTGTCCCTGAATGCCAAAGCCTCCCTTCCATTAATTAAAGGCTACTGTCTGTATTTGCCAAATTATTGGGACTCACAAAGGGGGACATATCCATGCCCCCATCACAGACTAGGACAGCCTGAGTTGGCACTCTGACTAGGCCAGAGTCCATCTCAGTACCCAGGGTCAACCCTACTAAACCGTTATTCGGAGTGTTTCCACCACCACTTGTAGCTAGACTAGGGGAACAGTTGCCTTAGGGGCAATGGTGGCTGGAGTTGAGTCTTTGGACTTGGTGCAATCACTGGTCCAGTGAGTCTTTTGCTTACAGACTTTGCACCATGGTTTCCTTTGGCCTTTTCCTTTATTAGATTGGGGTTCCCCACCAGATGCAGATTTTTGGGGACCTTGAGAAGACTTCTGGTCTTTACCCTTCTCCCCACCCTTATCAGAGTTTTTGGAATCTTGCTTCTTCTGGTCACCACCTTGGTGCTGTACTTTCTGCTTCACCCTGGTTCTGACCCATTTGTCTGCCTTCTTTCCCAATTCTTGGGGAGAGGTCAGATCAGAGTCAACCAGGTACTGATGTAGCAACTGATTCTGACAGTTATTAAGAATCTGCTCCCTCATGATTAAATTATACAAAACTTTGAAGTCACACACCTTACTGCCCAGTAACCAGCCTGCCAGAGCCTTGGTAGCACAATATACAAAGTCCACCCAGTCCTGTGTCTGTGCCTTTTGGGTATCTCTGAACTTTAACCTGTATTGCTCAGTGGTTAGGCCAAACCCATCTATCAGGGCACTCTTCCGGACTTGGTAATCATCAGCATCCTCTTCTCTTACAGTGAGGTGCTTGTCTCTACCTTTGTCTGCAAAGGAGAGCCACAAGATTGCTGCCCACTGCTCCTGGGGGACCCTCTGAACTTTACAGGCCCTTTCCAGTGCAGTTATCCATTTGTGGATGTCATCCCCACTCTGGTAGGGAGGGACAATCTTGCTCAGGTTTCTATGGTCACAAGACCTTTCCCTACCACTAGGGAAGTTGCTGCCACCATGGGACTCTAGTCCCAACTTTCTTCTTTGTCTATGAAGCTCTAGGGACTCCCTGTCTATAGCCAACTGCTCTCTTCTGATTCTCAACTGAGCTTCCTCATACTTGAGCAGTCTCTCTTTCCTCTCATGAGAGGATTCCCTCCTATGAGAAGAAACAGAGGTCCCTACTGAGGTGTCAGAATGGGTAGACTCCTGAGAAGGAGATCTGGACCTTCTAGGCAAACTCACAACTCTTCCTGGTGGGACAAAGGGGAGGTCATTCTGATCCTCCTCCTCATCTGCAGGAGGAGCTGCATTGTCCAGGGCAAGATCATTGTCATCTTCCTGGCCAGTTTCAGAGGTCAGGTCCTGGGTATTTTCACCCCTGGCCCCTTCCTCATCTTCTGCCCCACCCTCTCTGCCTACCCTTGCAGACCCTAGGGGTCTTCTGAGATCATCCAGCAGAAGCATCTCCATGAGACGTTGGGTGTTGGCACTTTTGCCTGTCTTCAGCTTCCTAATCTTGCACAACTCTCTCAATTCCAAGAATGGGAGGTTGTCATATTTGGAGGGCAGGAGCCCACTGGTTCCTGGCAGTGAAGACATCACTAGTGAGGTGTGGTGTATGCACTACCTACTCTAGTGTGACCTACTAAACTCTCTTGAGTTGTAGAAATGGTGTGCTAAGCCCTTGACACACAACTCTAAGTTCAGTAGAACTTACTGTATTTCTAAGCTTGAATTTATCTGTACCTCAGGTACCTTTAGTGGTTTTCAGTTAGTCACACACTTGAGATTATCTGGTAAAACAATAGCAAGCTGGAATCCCACACGCTGCACACCAATGTGAGAAGTTGGCCTGGCATATGCTGTCCACTAGTTATAGTGGGCACCTTGCACCAGTCCAAACAACCCCTTATGGATGATAGGTTAAAGACAACCTTTAGTGAAAGCTATCCTAGTGGTAGCTATGGAGAGCAGGCTTCAGGCTAAGTCTTGGAGGAATGTAAAGCAGCTTGTTTTACCAGTCTATAATCTCTTGAGTGACCAAATGAAAGTGAACCACACCAGGTATATATATAAAATATATGTATTTAGTCTTAAACACACCCCTCTAGTCTCTTTCTGAGGCTAGAGTTCGAAGTACATAAGTTACAAGTCAAATATCAGCAGTATTTAGCACAATACACGTTTGAGCCCTAGGGGCGTACCAAACCATATACTAAAATAGTGGTATAAGAACCACGACTGAAATAGACACAAGGCCTAGAGCCTGTAGAAGTGCTTGGACCTCAAGGAACCACCCAAGGTAGTGACACAGGGGACCCACGGGGGACGCGTGCAGTGTGAGAACACAGCCGCGAGCCGCCGTTGACTTGGGGAAAGTCTCGGTTAGATTTTTAAAGAGAAAGGACACTTCGGAGAGGACTTCCAGTTAACCCCTTAAAACTTAAGAGTTTCTAGGGCCCACACCCACGTGAGTACCGAAATACTCGAGTTACCTCACCCAGGGAACCCGGGTGCATACGTGTAAAAAGGTGTCGGGAATTGTCGTCGTTTTCAATGGTGACCTCTGGAAAAGTGCTGCTGCCGTGGAGAAGAAGAGTGTCCGGAGCGATCCAAGCCTGGATTGAGGAAGAGGAAGACCTGAAAGCAGAGGGGACAGAGTCTGGGTCACTATCCAGTGACCAGGGGCACGATAGTCGAATGCCCTCAGATGTTGGGTGCTTCAGGTGAGTTGACAGGTGCCTTGACTCTTCAGCCACAAGGTCCAGGAGGTGTAGACGACAACCAGGAGATGGATTTTAGCTGTATTGCAAAGTTTGTCGAGTGCTGCGGTGTCGTTGACCGGATTGGACCCAACAAGCCTTGGCAACGGCAAGTCATGGGGAAGTGAAGAAAAGGCTGTGGTGCAGATCAGCAAGGTCTGAGGGTCTCCCCCAGCAAGGGTAAGTCAGGGCACGTCTGGACCAACCAGAAAAGCCCAAGCAATTGAAGAGTTGCCTTCGTGGGGACCCACTAGCCATTGGACTAGGGATCGCAAAAGGAGCCTCAAGCGGTCGAACTTGGAGCTGGCCCACGGGACACTCGTGAAGTGTAGGCCAGTGATCTTTGCTGCAGTTGGTGCTCGGGGCTAGGGCTACTCGGAACCCAAAGCACAGCTTCGAGAGATGTCAGGAAGTTTATGCACTTGCAAATGTGCTCGGTGTCCAGGGGTCACGGTTCCACATCACCCACGACAGCTACGGGCCTCAGCTTTCCTGGAGACTCAGGGCAGTCTCGGGGAAGTCTGGAAATCCATGTCTGGTGATGCAAAGACTTCGGCATCCGGCGGGAGCTTCAGTGATGCAGACCGGACAAATGCTTCATTGGTGCCTGCCAAGCAGGGGAGTCACTCCTTGACCCCAAGGGAGATTCTTCAGTCCTCTAATCTTGATGTAGAGCATCGAAGGTCCAGGATTCAGCTTCAGAGTTTCGTCCAGGGATATCTAAAGTCCAGTTGCCAGGGTTCCCTTACTTATACTAAGAAAAGGGGTTGGACTAACTCTGGGGACCCACCTATGGGAGGGTTTGGAAAGAGGGGTGGCTACACCCATTTCCTTTGTCCAGTTTCACACCAGAGCAGGGGCTGGCAGCCCCTGCAACCGGTTTGAACTGGGGTATGCACGAGGACACCAAATGTGCCCCCAGTGCAGGACTTCAAAGCACTCAGAGAGTGCACCACCCAGCCCTAATCCACTAAGGCCTGTCTGGGAGGTGGTAACACCTCCCTGAGACAGGAAACCTATTGTCCAGGCCTCCCCTGCTGGAGTTTCGGTCAGCAGCAGGAGGCCAGACTCGTGTCTGTGGCTGCAGCATCCATTTTGTGATGCCAGGCTTTGTTTAGTTGGTACCGGGTATACCGGTGCTGTCATGTCTCTCCCTCTAGAAGGGTGGGATCATACTCCCACACCAGGAACTGGTGTGGGGGTATGATTCCAAGGTGTTTGACACTAAACACGACATGTTTCTGTGCAGCCATCCCAAAGTTAGCATTTACCGTTTAGAAATAATGCACTTAAGAGTATATGGTCAGGCTGCACCACAGACAACCCCGGATAGGAGATTCCGAGGGTTGCAGAGGGGCTCTGCTCATGCATGGGCACCCTCTCACATATAACCAAGCACCCTGCCTTCAGGATTGATAAGGCCTGCCATAGGGGTGACTGATAGGTTTCTATGTGCATTGTATGGTGAGATATAGTGAACCTATATCTCTGTAAGGGGTGCATGCATCACCTCACTCAGGCTGCAGTTTGCACCACAAACAGCACCAGAGGATTGACTCCGAACGCTGCAGAGGGGCTCTGCTCATGCAGGGGCACCCTCTCACATAAAAACCAAGCACTCTGCCTTCAGGATTGTTAAGGCCTGCCATAGGAGTGACTTATAGGTTTATATGTGTGTGCAATGGTAGTGATATAGGTAGCCTATACCACAGTAAGGGGTGCATGCACCACCTTACCCAGGCTGCAGTAGCAGACCTGTGGTGTCATTTTGGAGGGCCTTCCAGGGGTGGCACAATACATGCTTCAGCCCCTGGTAGGCCTCTGGGGTACCTATGCCCTGGGTACATAGTATACCATATACTAGGGACTTATAAGGGAACTCCAGAATCCAATCTGTGATGTACCTAAAGTATAGGGAATCAATTTAAAGAGGAAGCAGCTAGGCTGGGGTCCTGGATAGCAGGGCCCCAGCCAAACTAAAGTCGAAAAACAGTGATACACCAGCAAAAAGTGGGGGTAACCATAAGAGGCAGATCCTACTCTCCTACACATGGGTACTGGGTAAGTGATTGGAGGAGTACATAGATCCTGACAGAGTGATTGGAGGAGTGCAAGGGTAGTGCCTGGATGATTCAACTAGTGTATAGCTAATGCATTGGTGATTGCATGAGTGCAGAGGTAATGTCTGGGTGATTAGAGGACAACATTGGTTTCATCTGAGTGATTGCATGAGTTGAGGGGTAATATCTGGGGGATTACAGGAGTACATAGTAACTGCCTGGGTGATTTTATAAGTGCATGGGTACTGCCTAAGTGATTGGAGGAGTGCATAGATCCTGACAGGGTGATTGAAGGAGTGCAAGGATTATGCCTGGGTGGTTGAATCAGTGTATAGCTAAAGCATTAGTGATTGCATGAGTGCAGAGGTAATGTCTGGGGAATTACAGAAGTACATAGGGAGTGCCTGGGTGATTCTATAACTGCATGGGTACTGCCTGGGTGATTGGAGTAGTACTGTGGTAGTGTCTGAGTGATAGGAGTATTGTAAAGGTAGTGCCTGGGTGATTTTACAACTGCATGGGCACTGGCTCAGTGGTTACATAATTACAAGGATAGTGCCAGCGTGATTGGAAGAGTGCAAAGGTAGTGCCTGGATGATTATATAAGTGCATGGGTAGTGGCTGGGTGATTGAAGGAGTGCAGGGGTAGTGAAAGACACACCTACATTCCTGCAGTGTATTTCAAGTGTACCTTTCCCCAGACTCATAGAAAATACCCTAATCACTAATTCCTCTGCCAACATGTTTAAAACAACAGTTTTGAGCTACAGCTTCACCATTCTGCAACTACTTATGCTATTGGCCCTACACAAATATAAACTAGCAACCCTTCACAAGTCTCTACTATAAGTCTCACCATATTGCTAAAAGCATGCATACGATGTCTGTACCTTTTGCTACCAGCATCATATATAAAAGTAATATACAGAAAGATATATACTTCTGTTTTATACATCTATCATCTTCAGACACATAACACATACTATAATACATGTGCAAGTAGAGACATACCTCAGTCACAACACCATCCCCAGCTCAAAACTTCACAGAATATTCTTCAAATTTCAAACAGACACTGAAAATGATGCGGCATATATAAAATATACCTTTCCACACATCATACATATTACTCTAATAAATATTATCTCTTCAAACATTTCTCAAACCTCGCTTTTGTGCTGCTGCTTTGCCATTTTTCAACTACATATAATGTTACACCTAGCCAAATACATGGCAGAAACCCTTCACATGCCTCTGCTATAAGTCTCACCATATTCCTGAAAGCATGCATGCATATGTCTATACCTTTTTCTAGCAGCATCATATATACAAATAATGAACAAATAGATGCGTACATGTGTTTTATACATCTAGCATCTTCAGATACATAACACATATGAGAATATATCTCCTAGTACAGACTTTCTTCTATCACAACACTATGCACACCTGAAAAATTCACACAACAAACTTCCGATTTCAAGCAAACACCAAAAATTATGTGACATATTTCAACTGTACCTCTCTACAGACATAAAAAGTAGCCTAATCACTAATACCTTATGTCAACATCTTTTAAACCACACTTTTGTGCTGCATCTTCACCATTCTACTACTACTCACAGTCTTGAGGCTACCACATAAAAAGCAACAGCACCTCTTTGTTATACATCATGCACCTTGAAATATATAAGACATATGAAAATACAAATAAAAGTAGAGACATACTTCAGACACAACTCCATGCACACCTTAAAACTTGACAGACTGCACTTCCAATTTAAAAGCGACACCTAAAATTATGCGGTATACTACAAATGTACATATCCACACACTAAAACAAACTACCATAATCACTACTCCATCTTCCAATATACACATATTACTATACAGAATCTATTTCAAACAACATTTAACTACAATAAAACAAACTACAATACACATCTCTACATTTAATAATAAATTTCAAACATTACAGTTCTTGAATAATGTTTAAAGCTTAAAAAGAAAGCTATTACATAATACACCTCACAAATGTATAACTCACCTTCCAAATTGATTTGTAGAATATGAAATATCACAAACTCATAAAAAAAATTCTTATGCACACAATCAATGTAATGCACCACTATCGGCAAGGTAAAACCAGTAATGGCAAACTCTCCCTCTCTTTCTCCACACAAGTGCATGTAAGTAACAAATCACATTGCTTCCTACATTATTTCAAATTGTAAAACACATTCTGTTGGTTAGACATATTAACCCATACCAACTGACTTCTAAAACTGCCCAAACTGGTTCTGGAATTTTTTGGATTCGCGATTCCACCGTGCACCAACGCAATGGAGCCGCGAATCCATACGGGAGTTCAAAAATATATTACAAATAAAAATACCACTATTTTTTAAGAACACACCACTTCTAAAGATAGTACTGACTTGGGAAATCTTACTTTAATAACATATCACTTATATATAAATTACAATTCCATATTTTAAAACCAGAGATAACATTCAACCCTTCCCCCATTCTGCTTAATGCCAGTTTCCATAGTAACAGTTCATGGAACATTCAACTGAACTAACAGGTCACAAGTTCATCATATTTACAAGTTCATCACACAAGGTTGCAAATATGAACAGCAGGTGTGGTTGACGTTTGCAAAATATGAGCTTATCCTATCTTCTGTACCTTTCAAACATTTTTTACTAACCAATAACAAACATGCTTTTTAAAGAAAGTAAAATGCACCCTATTTTTGAGTGTACAATGTTCTTAAACAGCCAATCAATTCTCTACTTTTTAAAAACAGCATCTTGTCCACCATTTTAGATACCGCTCATTCTACCAACTGACTACCTCAGCTACAGACATCTTTTCATTACTTCCATACATCACTTCAAGATGCTTACAGTATGGATTGTTGGGCACAGTTATGTTTTCTGGTGCAAAAGGTATGCTGAACGCAGAGGTATTGACAAAGACCTAGCTTTACAAAATGTGGATATTAAATGGATTGCACTAATTGATGCCTTTGGTTAAAAACTTTTTGCATCTCCAACCCCCTGACCTCTTGAATGTGCACTGTTGTGGCAATGACCTAGGCACATTGACTGGGGTAGGACTGGAAATGCTCATGAAGGATACCTTTGCACAATTGATGTTGCTTTTCCCCCAAACTGTCTTTGTATACTCTAATATGCGCCAAAGACAGAAATGGAAGTGGTCAAATCAATTCTTTCCACAGATTGAAAAAGCTAGGAAAAATGTCAATAAAGCTGTTTCTGCTTACCTCAGAGACCATAGGATGGGCTCCATATATAACAACAATCTGCGTTTTGATATGGATGACATCTACAGAAGTGATGGAGTACACTTCACAGATCATGGGCTCCCCTGCTCTTCGGACGTGCGCCTCCTGGCCCTGGACACCGCCATTTGCGGTTTTGGCATACGTACCATATGGCTATCATGCCAGGACAGATGTGGAGAACCTTGTAACTAAAATTGGTTGTGCGGTGAACATACTGAACAGCTGAATCACTGGTTCAGAATTACACCATTTCATTTTATTTTTTGCACATGTATTCTCACGTTTTGTACACTTATTTATTGCAGTAGCTGAATTATTGACCCTGAAGAAGGCCACGACACTAGTTTAGGTCCCTTGGCCGAAACATGTTGGTCATGCACTAACACAGATGCCTCTAATGATGGCACCTGCGTTACCAGCTATTTGATTCTGTTTTTAATCCTGACACCGGGTAGCTGAATAAAGTTGCTGCATAGCTAACCCCGTAGCCAGTTTTACTCACGCACATTCCAGCCCTGCACTTTTTCTCACCACACTAGGCTCACATAGGGTTTTAGTATACCCGCCTCAATCCAACAAAAACATCCCTGAGCTCCTCCCTCGCAGCGAGGGGGTTGTAGCCCGCGTAGAGACTAGGGGGCCGATTCCGATCTCGGCTGGTAGGGCTCCGAATCGGATTCGGCTTAACCGGATGCGATTCGGAGCCCTATTGCCCGACCGATTCGTACGCGCGTCCGGGCGAGCGAGTACGATGCGAAATCGCCGGGCGTCCCGACCGCTCCGACCGACTTGTTCCCGGGTCTAACCGCACCGACCGACTCGTTCGGACTCGACTCGCACCGCACAATGGAGACGATCCCCGGCCGGGTAAGTACGATGCGCGCCGCGAGCGAGTCCGACCGAGCTGCGCACTCCGGCTCGAAAGAGCAGTCGGAGCCGTACTTTGGGGGTCCTGTACGCGTAGCGGCGCGAGTCACTTCGCCGCGTACACGCTGTAGTGGGCGCCCTTGTCCGCCTCGCACACATTGAGTCAATGGGAGCCCGCGTACGCGTTGTACGACAGGCTCCCATTGACTTCAATGGGAGTCCGACCGACTCGAGTCCGATGGCATACGTGCGCATCGTACTCGTTCGGTCGGGCTGCTTGGGTCCGATTCGGTCGGAAATCTCTCCGTGTCCGGCTCGGTCGGAGTGATTTCCGGCCCGAATCGGAATCGGCCCCTAGGTCTCTCACACGAGGAGGCACCCCTATGATGAAGCATGACACCACTGGTGTGTGAGGGGAACCGTCCTTAAAAAGGGATTCCCCCCCAATGTTTGGTAGAGTACACCTAATCACTTTCCTGACCTCTCTTATTCCTCTGGACCTGTGGCCTTTTTTGTGATATGATTAATGAGTGGGGAGGTGGTCCACGCAGGTCCTTAAATCTCCTCTAGCCCCCTTATGTGAATAAACACAGTCTTTCTCAACAACCTAAAACTCTGCATCTGCACTTACATGTAGCTACAACAAAATCATAATGAAAACAAGGGCTCTTTTTAGAGCCACCTTATAACACAATAGTGAATATACATTTTTTTTACACATACATATATATATTTTTTTTTGTGGCTTCGCGCACCCGACGCGAATGTGCAAAAGCATGAATTCAATGTACTACAGCACAACACACTTTTCAAGTTTAACTAATATTTTTTAATTTTATATATTTTTAACAACTCTATCAATTGTAATCTTGTCATTAACTTCAATCACAGTACCTCTTTAAAACAACTTCACAAATACAACACTACCTTCTAAATTATATACTACTAAATTATTTATTTGAGGTGGATTTGCGAATCCAACATGATGTTACATGGGGGGCCGCACTGAGAGCCACATTGGAGTCGCGACTCCAAAATAGAAAGAAAAAAAAAACGCCCCAGTTCCATTATTCGTTATTCGCCTCAGGGACCCCATCCCCCGGGGCCTGCCATTTTTTTTCTGTAGAAAAAATTTATGGAGGAGGCCACTATTGGCCCCGGGGACACCATCCCCCGGGGCCTACCGAGACTTTATTTTATATTTTTTGGAGGGAGGCAACGTGGCCCCCCTCCTAAGGCCAATTATGGCCCCCGAGGACCCCATCCCCCGGGGCCTGGCCAGACTTTATTTTATTTTATTTTTTTGGAGGGGGCCGTGTGGCCCCCGCCTGGGCCACCTCTGGCCCTGGGGACCTAATCCCCCAGGGCCTGGCCTCAGCATTGGGGACCGTGGGGGGAGCCCCAATGCCCCCAGGGTCCCTGCTGGCTCCCCACCTCCTGTGGGAGCCGGCATTGTTTTTGGGCAAGGGGAGCTGCTAACATGCATCTCCCCTTGCCCAAAAGCAATACTGCTTTGCTTCTTGGAAGCGAGCGCAAGTTTCCTGCTCTCACTTCCAAGAAGCAAAGCAGTGTTTGCTATGGCAGGGCGGGAGTCGTGCTCCCGCCCTGCCATAGCAAACGGCAATGTCCCGGGGTGGGCACCACAGGACATTGCAGGAGCCGGCCCTGAGGGGTGGCGGTCTCCAGGGCCAAGAAGACCTCCAGGAGGGGGGCCAAATGGCCTCCCTCCCAACTGTTGTGAAGCCCCGGGAGGTGTTGGTCCCCGGGGCCGGGGGGCCGCAACGGACCCCCGCATTTAAATAAAGTGTGCCCCAGGGAGGTGGTGGTCCCCGGGGCAGTGTGGGGGGGCTCGAGCCCCCCACAGAGTTTTAGAAAGTAGCCCCAGGGAGGTGGCAGTCCCCGGGGCTGTGAGGGGGCCACGTGCCTCCCGCATATAATTATCTAAGCCCCGGGGAGGTGGTCCCCAGGGCTGCGGGGGCCCTCACGGGCCCCTGCTACATATTTCGACATTGCGCCCGGGGCCTGGTCCACCCGGGGGCTTATAGAAAACGAAGAGCGGTAGCCCGCACTTCGTTTTTTAATATTTTTGAGCAGATTCGTGCCCCTAGCGCGAATTCCAACTATTTAAAAAAAAAAAAGTTTTTTTTGGCCCTAGGGGTCCTTGTACGACCCCCTGAGCAGACCTAGGGGTCAGGGTGTTTCTACCCTGCCCCTTTTTCTTGGTTTCTATCCTTTTTAAACACACATTTCTTGTGACTCGGTTTTACTGAGTCACAAGATGGCTGCCAACACTTCCTGGTTTGGAGTGTTGACAGCCAATCAGAATTAAGCTTGTGCTTGGTAGGATTCGCGAATCCTCCTCAGTGCTCAGATATTGCTATTTTTCTTTTTTGAATTTCTCAGCAACTACTGAACGGATTTACACCATTTAAAAAAAGCTCGCTTTCTAGACCAAGACCTACCTTTTTGCCAAATTTGGTGTAATTCCATTCAGCAGTTCGGGCTGTAGCTTTGTCTAAAGTTTCCTATGTAAATTAACATGGAGAAAATGTGTTTTGGGACCCCCTTTTTTCTCAGCCCCCGCTTGATGAATCACCCCCAAACTTTCAAGACAGGAGCTGACCTGAGTTGGTCATTAGTTTGGAAAATTTCGGGAAGATTCGTCAAACGGCGCCAAAGATATTGGCAAAAGAAGAAAACGCTTTTACTATGGAAACTAGGTCCTAACTATAACTACCTACTGGCGACTGCCAGTAGGTAATGTATATATATATATATATATATATATATATATATATATATATATATATATACATATATATATATATATATATATATATATATATATATTATCTACTGGCGGTCGCCAGTAGATAGTTATAGTTAGGACCTATTTTCCATAGGAAATCCGCGACATTCTATTTGAAATAACTCTTGCGTCGGTTGACGAATCTTCGCGAAATTTTCAAACTTTATGGCCCGCTCCGGTCTGCTCCTACCCTGAAAGTCTCAGGGTGATTCGTCAAGCGGGGCCGAGAAAAAGGGGGTCCCAAAACGTGTTTTCCCCATTCATTTTCCCATAGGAAACTTTAGACACGGCTACAGCCCGGACTGTTGAACGGAATTACACCAAATTTGGCAAAGAGGTAGTTCTTGGTTCAGAAAGAACCCTTTTTGTTAAATGGTGTAAATCCGTTCAGTAGTTCCTGTGAAAATCAAAATGAAAATCACATATATATCTATGGCCGCGTCGGATTCGCGCACCCTGAGCGCACCCTGCGCGCACCGTCCCGATCACGAGCTGCATGTTAATTGGATTTCAAGTGGCTGTCAACACTCCAAATCAGGAAGTGTTGGCAGCCATTTTGTCCCTCGGTAGAACCGAGGGACAGAAACAAGTGCGCAAAGCGCAAAAGGGGAAGGGTAGAAACACCCTGACCCCTAGGTCTGCTCAGGGGTCCCACAAGGACCCCCTGGGCAGAAAAAAGCATTTTTTAAATCGGCAGGATGCGCGGATCCTGCCGATTAGAAAAAAAACCCAGAAGAAACAAGTGTGCAAAACGCACAAAGGGGGCAGGGTAGAAACACCCTGACCCCCTAGGTCTGCTCAGGGGGTCCCACAAGGACCCCCTGGGCAGAAAAAAACATATTTTTTTAAAAAAATCGGCCGGATGCGCTCAGGGTGCGCGGATCCCGCCGAGAAAAAAAACGAAGCGTGGTCTCCCGCGCTTCGTTGTTAATTGGCCCCCGGGTGGGCCAAGTCCCAGGGGCATGCAGGGGTTTCTTTTTAATATGTGGGGGGGTCTCTAAGGCCCCCCAAAGCCCCGGGGACCGTCACCCCCCCGGGGCTTAAAAAAAATAATGGTGCGGGAGGGCTCTTTGCCCTCCCGCTGCCCCGGGACCGCCACCTCCCCGGGGCTTCTTTTATAAAATGTTTTAACCTGTGTGGGGGGCTCCAGCCCCCACACGCCCGGGACCGCCACCTCCCGGGGCACTAAGAAATTTAAAATGGGGGTCTGTTTTGGACCCTCGAAGCCCCGGGGACCACCACCTCCCCGGGGCTTTCTAGATGTGGGGAGGGGGCCGCGCGGCCCCACTCTTGGAGCCTGTGGTGGCCCTGGGACTGCCACCCCCAGGGCCAGCTCCTGCAGTGTCCCGGGGTGCCTACCCCCGGGACACTGCTGTTTGCAATGACAGGACGGGAGCCTCGCGGCTCCCGTCCTGTCATTGCAAACTTGCTTGGATATTGGAGCGAGAGCAGGAAACCTGCTCTCGCTTCCAATATCCAAAGCAAATTGCTTTCCACATGGGGAGCAGCATCTTAGCTGCTCCCCATGTGGAAAGCAATGCCGGCTCCCGTAGGACACGGGGAGCCGGCGGGACTGTGGGGGTTTGGGGACCCCCACAGTCCCCAACGAGAGGCCAGGCCACGCAGCCCCCTCCCCTAAAAAAAAAAAAAATATTTAAAGGCCGGCCCGGGGATGGGGTCCTTGGGGCCTTAAATGGCCTGAGGAGGGGGGCCACGCAGCCCCCCTCCAAATTTTTAATTAAAAAAAAAGAGGGCTTGCCCCGGGGGATGGGGTCCCCGGGGCCAATACAGGCCCGGGGAAGGGGGGCCACGCGGCCCCCTTCCCGTTTTTTTACATTTTATTAAAAATAAAAAACTCCTCAGGCCCCGGGGGATGGGGTCCCCGGGGCAAAAAGTGGCTGAGGGAAGGGGGGCCACGCAGCCACCCTCCCAATCAAAAAAAAAAAAGTCTGGCATCGTGCCGGAGGCCCCGCCCCCTCCCTGCAGCAGTCTGCAAACGCGCCCCCTGGCTCGTTTTGAGAAGGGGAAGTGATTCCCCTTGAATACTGGGGGTCCCTGAGGGCAAACTAGCCCACCAGGAACCTCCAGTATGCGCCAGGGGCTGCGTTGCAGAGAGGTGTACAGAGGCCACGCCCCTTTTACACCTCTCTGCAACGCAGCTCTGTGGCGCTTTTTGGAAGTACATGGTGGGCTAGTTGGACTCCAGGGACCCACAGGATTCAAGGGAATTAATCCCCCAACTTAAAACGCACCACAGGGGCGCGTTTGCACAGTGGTGAAGGGAGGGGTGGGGCTTCAGGTGACATGTGTGCAAACAGGCCCCGTGGCGTGTTTTAAGATGGGGAATTAAATCCCCTTCAATCCTGAGGGTCCCTGGGGCCTACTAGCCCAACAGGTACGTCCAGAAAGCGCCACAGAGCTGCGTTGCAGAGAGGTGTAAAAGGGGTGTGGCCTCTGTACACGTCTCTGCAACGCAGCCCCTGGCGCATACTGGAGGTTCCTGGTGGGCTAGTTGGCCCCCAGGGACCCTCATGATTCAAGGGGACTTAATCCCCCAACTTAAAACACGCCATGGGGCGCGTTTGCACAGATGTCACCTCAGGCCCCGCCCCCTCCCTTCACCATTGTGCAAATATTCCTCTAAAATCAGCCGAAATACGAATTCCGATTTACTCACCTGTTATCAGGAGAGACCTCAGTGCTGCATCTTTCAGCCCAGTACTGGTCCTAAAAAGTAATTCTAACCGTACTTACCAGTAACTTGAATTTCCTTCCATAGGCTAACATTGACTGGTTTCACTTGGAAATTCTTCTAAGTGTGCAGATTTGGAACTTTATAATATTCCTCTAAAATCTGCCGAAATACGGATTCCGATTTACTCACCTGTTATCAGGAGAGACCTCAGTGCTGCATCTTTCAGCCCAGTACTGATCCTGAAAAGTAATTTTAACCGTACTTACCAGCAACTTGAATTTCCTTCCATAGGCTAACATTGACTGGAAATTCACTTGGAAATTCTTCTAAGTGTGGATTTTTGAAACATACAAATATTCCTCTAAAATCAGCAGAACTACGAATTCCGATTTACTCACCTGTTATCAGGAGAGAACCCAATGCTGCATTTTTTAGCCCAGCACTGACCCTGAAAAGTAATTCTAACCGTACTTACCAGTAA
Source organism: Calotriton arnoldi (assembly GCA_963921515.1). Classification (NCBI taxonomy): domain Eukaryota; kingdom Metazoa; phylum Chordata; class Amphibia; order Caudata; family Salamandridae; genus Calotriton; species Calotriton arnoldi. Next base: position 145,507 of record CAWUFW010016916.1, read on the forward strand.
CTTGTATTTCCTTCCATAGGAACCCATTGTCTGGTTTTCAGCAGTAAAGTTTCAAAGTGTCGATTTTCACAAACTACAAATATTCCTTAAAAATCGCCTGTATGACTTAAACGCATTCTTTCAACTGTTTACAGGAGATGCACCAGTGCTGGATACAGGATCCACCACTGAGTAAGAAAAAGTAACGATAACACTTGTGTTTGAAATTGTGTTGCCCATTGCAACAACTGTAACTACTGTACTTAAAAGTCTATTGCCTATTTGCAAAGTATTTAAACTAAAGTAATTCATTCTGAGAAAGTATATTTTGTAATGTAATGTATAATGTAATTACAATGTAATTTAAAAAATAAAATATGTAAAAATAAATAGTTTTAAAAAATGTAGTAAATCAGTATCAAAAAAATAAATATAACAATTAATACATTTAAAAATTGTCATTTACAAAACCTTTGAAATTCACTGAAAAAACCATAGGTTTTAGGGGCGTTATAGTTAGAAATTAGCATTTAAAAAACCTTTGAAATTCACTTAAAAACCATAGGTTTCAGGCACGTTATAGTTAGAAATTAGCATTTAAAAAACCTTGAAATTCACTGAAAAAACCATAGGTTTCACTCACGTTATAGTTAGAAATTAGCATTTAAAAAACCTTTGAAATTCACTGAAAAAACCATAGGTTTTAGGGACAGTTAGAGTTAGTTGGACATTTCACTCGTACAAAACCATACAAATTCCCCGTTATAGTTAGTTCAGCTAACTATAACTCGCGCTCCGCAATGCACTGCTGATGACGTCACATATTACATCACTCATGACATGGTCAGTGACATCACTGATGACATCACTGATGACATCTCAAATGACATCACTGATGACATCATCCACGTGATAATCTGATGCACCTCCTCACACCCTAATATAACCTTTGATACACCCACTCTAAATTACAGACTGCCATTCGCAAAACCATAGACACTCCAACACCAATAACTACATACCCACTCACTGATTCTTAGGTCTACACACACATCCACTCACTCACCCGTACAGTCACTCATACTTACGGTCACTCAGTACAGGACTATCATATGCACTCATACTCCTATATAGACACTCAAACACCGCCACTCATCCATAGAGGTACTCACACACCTAGTCAGTCATGCAAAAAATTAAACACACTGCCATTTACTCACCTATACAGTTATACACACACCAGCTCACTTACTCATACAAATACTAGCACATTCTTACGCTCTTATACAATCACTGATACAAGCACACACTCATCCATACAGTCACTCTCACAATCACACACTCTCGCTTATAGCTATTTATATACTCCAACACACATATATACTGCCTTTCACATATGTAGTTACTCACACATGTACCACTGGGACATACATTCACTCACTAACACACTCTTACACACACTTACCCACCCATACAGCCTATCACAGATGCACTCTTGAAACCATCCACCCAGTGAATCACCCACTCACACATCTATGCACAGAGTCGCACACACCCCACCCACACAAACACTCAGGCACCCATACAGATACTCAGACAACCAATCAATAACTCATATAGACACTCATGTAGCTATTCACAAACCTATGCAGCCACTTACACAGCAACAGACAGACAGTTACAGACATTCACCCAGTTTAGTCACTAACCCTTGCATTCAGTAAGATACGTTTAATCACTCACTTATAGAGTCAGTCACGCACCTACTAAATCCTTCATCCACACACTTATACACCCACTCATTCTTCAATACACCTTTCCCTATATATTAAAAATATTTAAACTTTACAGAAACACAGTCACTGGATGATGTCATCAGTGATGTCATTTGAGATGTCATCAGTGATGTCATCAGTGATGTCACTGACCATGTCATGAGTGATGTAATATGTGACGTCATCAGCAGTGCATTGCGGGGCGAGAGTTATAGTTAGCTGAACTAACTATAACGGGGGAATTTGTATGGTTTTGTACGAGTGAAATGTCCAACTAACTATAACTGTCCCTAAAACCTATGGTTTTTTCAGTGAATATATATATATATATATATATATATATATATATATATATATATATATATATATATATATATATATACATGCATAGACAGTCTGTTCTTAAAACGCTAAAGCCTCACATCCAAATGGTGTAGAAAACAAGATGCGGCACATCCAATTCGGTTCTTCAGGTTTATTCAAATGTTTTCAATTTTTTTAGGTCATAACACCAGGTGCACCAGCAGCGTGAGATAGCCTATGCTTTTCGGCCATAGCCTTCCACAGGGCCATAGAGATATGTGTGCAGAGTGCCCATTTAAAGGAGCATACGCCCAACCTACACCTCTTTCAACAAAACTTTATTTACAAAAGAGACATGAGCATCTTATCCAATAACACTTAATCTTTAGAGCACAGAGGCTTGGAGATTGAGTTGAAATTAAAGACACAGGTAACGGTAAAGTACCAACTTAAATTTTTCAATTCAAAACTCCTCCATGTAATCCCTAAAGTAGTTTGAGACCATTAATCCTTTTTAACACCACGCTGTAGTTATACTGTTCCAGAATGTTTACAAATTAATGTCTTTCAATGCCTTATAATTCCCTTGAAATATCATTATATAAGTTTTGATGTTAGTTGTTTTGAACCGTATAATTCTGCACTCAAATCTAGCCTTACAAGGAATTTAGATGTTGCACTGCCCCTACCTAATGATCTTTATCGCACATAGGTAACAGGTTTAAAATTTCTAAACTATAACTTTTTTAATCTTTAATATATGTTGTGCTGGTTACCAGAACCTTAAAACAAGAAGTACAGTTTGATATTCATTTTCTATCCTCAATCTAGCTATATACAATGTTTGGTAACCTGACCTTGTATAGTACATGATTGCACTACAAAGGTTAACCAGCGTTATTGTGCAAGGTCACAATTTTTTTAACAATTCATCATTTCAACTTTTGAATGTTATATTGAGAGGATGCCTACAGGGTATTTACAATCATGAAAAAGGTTCGCCAGGCATTCTTGTGCAAAATAACAGTTTTTAAAGTGCATTGTGCTAACTTTCAGATGTTATGTTAAGAATGCATCTCCAGGGTACTTACAATCTTTTAATATATGCATTAAGTATAATATCAACCCGACCACTTTAAAGTGCACCGTGGGTTCCTATTAGATGCAGTTCCACACGTTACCTCAAGATATGACCTCATTTCGGTCTGCATGAGATATTGACTTAGTACAATACTTGGTGATTTCATATGCTTGATTCTAACCATGTAGGATGAAAGATGATTGCACTCCACACAATAGCTATTCATTGCTACGCAAGATAGCAAAGTATGTTAAAGTGCATCGTGCTGACTTTAAAGCATTGTTAATATAAAGTATATATAAGAGGTGGTTAAAAAATTATTTTCTATAATATATATACTGTTAATCTATCAATTTTAAAGTGCACCATACCTATTTATGTAATAAAGTGTCACATGCTTTCCCAAGGTAAACCTGAAATACATCACCCACAGAGGGCTATTTGTAAAAGTGCTTAGTGCCATATATACAGTTCACACTATATGTTATCGCTCATGATCTACCTATCTCCTACATTGAAATGAGAGACTGTTTGTTTGGCCTCTCAGCAGGGTTGAGACATTAACCTTCCAAGATCGACATTTTGGTCCATCCTTCAAGATCTCTAATTTTTCGAACATGGTTTGTTCAAAGTGCATTGTGCTATACTGATCGTTATTTTTGTAAGCTCTAAATTATCTCTTGTCATGTATCTACCAGTTCTATGAATGGGAGAGTCAGTCATTACTGCAGCATATCAGCTACTTTCTTTAACCAACTTGTATACAAACAAATTAATGCAGTAAAGAACCATAAATCAATAAATAATGAGTCAATCAGCACATTTTCTACTCCACCAGAGTCCATTGGTGATTGTACAATATCACTCTGATAGCCCCTTTTAAAGAAACTAGTGCATCCGTCCCCTTGATTTCAATTTTATCTCCTATGTACAGTTCCTGTTTTAAAGCTGGATCAAAAAAACGCTGATTGTTAAATTCCTAACATATTTGATTCCTCAAAGGCGTACATACAATTCAGCTTCTGTATTTATACCCCATGGGTTTTCAGTTCCCATTGACAAAATCCACCACGATTCTGCTCTTCACAAATTTAATTCTCTGTTACCACCTCTTGCCTTTACTATGACTTGTTGGATTCCATAGTAAACATATTTATTGATGTCTAAAATGTGTTTCTCCCAGATGTGCTTTGCCATTCTATATGTAAAACCCTTATTTGAAATAGCTCGAATGTGTTGTAGAATACAGAGTTTTAGTTTGTTTATTGTGCTTCCTATGTATTTCAAACCACATTCACATTCTAGTGTATATACTACATGAGTACTTTTGCAGTATATATGTCCCTTGATCTTTCTCATTCTTCCATTCATTATTTTGACTTCTGTCCTGTTGTCAGTCACCCCATTTACATGCTTTGCATTTAGCACATTTGTAAAAGCTTTGTTGATTCAACAGTAGCTAAATCCCTGATTGATCTCGATTGGGTAAGAAACTTTGGACTAAGAGGTCTCCTAATGAGTGCATATTCCGGTAGGTCCATTCGGGTGATCTTGTATATGGCCTTTTAGATCTTCAGTATGTTCCAAATCTCTCCAGTTATTTCTAATCAATGTCATTATTTCCTTTTCAGATGTATTGAAGTCCATAATATACCTGATTTTACCTTCCTCCTTTTGATTTTTTCTTTCTTTTTTGGCAATAGGAGATCATTTCTATTTTTCTCTTTGGTTCTTGTTAGTGCATCTGTTACAAATGAAACTGGGTATCCACGATTTAAAAATCTCTGTGTCATTTCTGATGTTTGTTGTTTGAAATCCTTTTCTTTAGAGCAATTCCTCTTAACTCAGAGGTGCAGGCCATATGGTATACTCAATTTTAAGGCTGCCAGATGTGCACTGTTCACACAAAGAAGATTGTTGCCACTTTTGGGTTTTCTGAAAACTCTTGTGCAAATCCTCCCTTGAGACAGATACAATTGGATGTCCAAGAATGTCAATTCTGTTTTACTATTTGTGTAGGTAAATTAGAAATTTTGGGGATTATCGTTTAGTGACCTCAAAAAATTTTCCAACTCGAATTGTTTACCCTCCCAGAGTAGAAAAAGGTCATCGATAAATCATAACCACAGGATCACTTTTTTTAAACTCTGAAGATTCTATTCTGTCTAAATTGTTTCAGTTTCCCAAAAGCCCATGGTCAGATTGGCGTATGTTGGAGCAAATGAAGACCCCATTGCTGTTCCTTGTCTTTGTTTGTATTACTTTCCATTAAAGATAAAGATGTTGTATATATGCATGTGTGTGTATGAGTAGATATATATATATATATATATATCTACTCATGCACACACTCATGCATATCTATATATATATATATACACACATACATTACAGAGGCAATGATAGCATAGTTGAGTGAGACTTTCCAATTTTTGTGTTCTTTATCACTTTGCCACCATACTACGAATCTGCATAAGTTTTGCAAAAGAAGTACATCGACTTTGGGTTCTTCATTGCAAGTTCTCTACAGATCTGCCAAGCAGGGAACTTAAATGGGGGTTCTGGGATCCTGAAAGTGCCATTTCGCTTTTTAACAGCATTAGGGTTTTTTTACACCTCTATACAGAAAATAACATGTCAGAATGGAATTACAACACACTTTGCATGTAAATACAACTTACTCAAGGAAGTGCCTTTGCTTGGTTTGCTGTAAATAAATTGCTTCAGATACACAAATCTACTGCACTCTGATTTGTTTGTCATCACCGAAAGAATTCTGTTGTGCCTGAAATTACCCAGCACAGTCCACCAACTGATGTGTTGAGAAAGTTAGGTACAAGATAAAGGGCTTATAGGGGAGGGTGAATACACTATGACCCCAAGAACCATATGGAGTGACGATAAAGAGAGCCACCTGGGAAAGAAAATAAAAACTAAAAAATATTTTTTTATTAGAGGTTAGCAAATCCTATGCTTGATTTGCAAATCCTCAATCCTCCCTGAGTCCTGCAGACTATCCTCAGCTAGATGAAAATTATAAGAGTTTGTTTTTAATGGACAATAGTGGTCCTGTACATCTCTACTCACAGAGTACTAGAAATCCATCTGGTATACACATCAAGCAAAACCAAACCAATAACATTTTCCGAGAGCATCAATAATTACTAGATTCTACACTTTGGAATATATAAAATGATGTGTATTTTATTAACATGATAGAGAATTAGTTTTTTAAAGCAAAAGGTTGATACAAAATTTATTAATTAAAATCACCATTCCTTGCACATTAATGTCATGTAATCTGGCATTTATATATACATCTTCATTGCATGTTTCCACATGTAATTGAGCTTTATAACTTGGTCCAAAGTGTTGCTTACTTCCTAAGGACAACATTTCTACTTCATTTTGTTGTCATTTCCTTTTATAGCCTCTATTCCAATAATTCTGCTCATTAAATCATAATTACAGCCACAGCCAATACATGTTTCATAGATTTAACTGCTTCTTCAGGGCTCAGATCACGTTCTTCACTGATCCTTTGACTTTAGCATGGCATAGTTCCTTCCTGTTCTGAATTCCTATACATAAACATCTTCAATTCAAATCAATATTGATATATCTCTTAATTCAACTGGTTTCCAAGTTTCAGAATTTGCACTGATATTATCTTTATTTCAGATACCAGCAGAAGAATTCTTTAATAAAAGTAACATATTCCTGTGTCGGGCGAGCGTACATGAAAGGTGGCAGCCTGCAATTGAATTTTACCCTTATCCAAGATGCTGCCTAAGTGTGGGGGAGTGAACCCCCCTTGCCCTGCCCAAGGTTGACATGGGAATTTCTCCCCACACCTTACCCAAGACAAGAGGGGCATTAAAAACTAAAAATAGGAGGAGCAGGTGCCATCTTCTCTCCTGCCTCTGTGTCTTTTTCCCAATTGTTAATTGGGTGCAGAGGTCAATGTCTGGTGACCTGCTCCTTCACAGCCTACAATTTTCTTCAGCAAAAGGGCGTAAGAAAGTGTAGCATTACGTGGACTACTGAGGAATAGATCAGTTGACTTGACACCTGCTCATATGCCCTCTTTGTGTTTGGGAACAGAGTGGAGGAATGTGTTAGCAGACACCTATCTGCTCCTTAACCCTGATCAAGGTGCAGGAGCAAATGACAGCTCACCCGCTTTTGGCATTTTTTAGGCCCTACCATTGCACAAGAGAGTTAGCAGAGGCTCAGATTTTACCCTCATTTTTGGAGAAGGCTGAAGGGACATAGTGGCATCCACTATGCTTGCTCTTGGGAAAGACTAGTAGAAATTATAAGCCAACATCTCCACCCCTTGGCAAGGTGGAGGTAGAATCCTCTAATGCCCCAAATCTAGATGAAGAGCTACAGTAAATCTCCTCACCCCAGCAGTGTGTGTGTGTGTGTGTATATATATATATATAGCACAGTGACATAGTGGTATGTGGCATAATACGCAGTAGTGAAGAGTTCACTGGCATACAGTGCAATGGTGTAGAGTGTATTGGGATGTTGTAGATTTTGTTTTCCCACATACATGCATATATATATATATATTACCTACTGGCGATTGCCAGTAGGTAGATATAGTAAGGACCTTGTTTCTATTCAAAAAGCGTTTTTTCTTTTGCCAATATCTTGGGCATCGTTTGATGAATCCTCGCAAAAGTTTCAAAACTAATGGGGCGGTCTGTTCAGCTCCTGTATTAAAAGTTTCGGGGTGATTCATCAAGCGGGACTGAAAAAAGGGAGGGTCCCAAAATGCATTTTCTCCATGTTAATTTCCATAGGAAACTTTAGATACGGCTACAGCCCGAACTGCTGAACGGAATTACACCAAATGGGGCAAAAAGGTAGCTCTTGGTTCAGAAAGCACTCCTTTTGTTAAATGGTGTAAATCCATTCAATAGTTCCTGAGAAATTTAAACATTTCTCAGATATACAAATATCCCCGCAGAGAATCTGCGAACTCTCCCAATCTCGTGCCTGAGATCTGATTGGCTGCCAACAGTTCCAAGTGTTGGCAGCCATCTTGTGACTCGGTTGAACCGAGTCACAAGAAAAAACGAAAAAAAGGATTAAAAAAAGAAAAGGGGGCAGGGAAAAAACACCTTGACTCCCTAGGCCTGCTCAGGGGATCCCAAAAAAGCATTCTTTAAAAAGCATTCAGTGGGATTTGTGCTGGGTGTGCAAATCCCGCTGAAAATAAACAGAAACAAAGTGCGGTTTCCCGCGTTTCATTTCTTTTAAGACCCCGGGGCCCACCACCTCCCAGAGCAAAAGTCATTAAATGTGGGGGGGCACGTGGCCCCCTCGCAGCCCCGGGGACTGCCACCTCATGGAAGCAAGAGCATTGAAAATGCTCTTGCTTCCATGAAGCAAAGCAGAATTGCTTTTGGGCAAAGGGAGCTGCATGTTTGGAGCTCCCTTTGTCCAAAAGCAATGCCGGCTGCTGCAAAAGTCAGCCCCCAACGTTGTAGCCATGTCCCTGGGGATGGGGTCCCGGGGCCGAAAATGACCCACGAGGCTGGCCACTCAGTCCCCCCTCCCTTTTTAAAAAAAAAATGGAATGGCTGGGCCCCGGGGATGGGTCCCCGGGCCCAAAAAGGGCCTGGGAGGAGGGCCGCTTGGCCCCCCTTGAAATTTGTTTTTAAAAATAGCTGGGCCATGGGGGATGGGGTCCCTAGGGCCCATATCGGCCTGGGGAGGGGAGCCACATGGCCCACCTCCCCTTTAAAAAAAATCCCCCAACCCCAGCGTGCAAGGAGGCGTATTTGCAGATTGGTTGAGAAAGGGAGCATGGCCTGCGACCATTTCTCAGCAATCCCACTGTGTGGGGCTTACTGGAGGTAACAGGTAGGCTGATTGGCCTCTAAGGACTCCCAGCAGCGAATGGGACTTCATCTCTCAACCAAGAGTGCACCAGGAGGAATGTTTGCAGAGTGGTGGACAAAAGGGGCATGGCCTGGTATCAGAACTCAGCAATCCTGCTGTGTGGGACTTACTGGAGGTAATAAGAGGGGTAGTTTGCCCCCAAGTGGGACACACAGTGGGATTGCTAAGAGGTTTTCGGAGGCCACACCCCCCTTTCTCCACTACTCTGCAAACATGCCTCGTGGCGCATGACTGGTTGGGGGATGAAGTCCACTTTACTCCTGAGAGACCTTGGGCGGCAAGAAGTCCTCCTGGTACCTCCTGTAAGTCCTGCACAGCGGAATTCCTGAGCGCTGTTTCCAGTGACTGTGAGTGTTTTTTAAAAGTTTATAAATGTTAAATATATATACCAAGCTGTGTTGGTGAACCAGTGGAATTATAAGTGACTGTATGGATGACTCAGTGTGTGTGTGACTGACTGTACAAGTGAGCGATTAGGTGCCTCAGTGAATGTATAGGTGAGTGACTGGTTGTATGAATGTATGTATCTGTCTGTCAGGTAATGTCTCAGTGGGTGTATGAGTGTGTTAGTGGGTACGTGAATGGCTATATGGGTGATTGATTGGTTGTTTGACTACGTCTATGGTTGTCTGGGTGTGTGTGTGGGTGAGGAGTTGTGTGACTGCTTGTATGTATCAGTGAGTGGGTGAGTCAGGGGCTGTATGCGGTACTGTTGCATGTTTGAAAAGTTGTATGAGTGATTGAGTGTCTGTATGGCTGTGTCAGTGATTGAGTGCATGTGTCAGTATGGGTGAGTAACTGAGTATGTGAAAGGCAGTATACATGAGTGATGGGGTATATGAGTGACTGTATGCGTGAGTGAGTGAATGTGAGAGTGGCTATATAGATGAGTGCATGTTTCTGTCAGTGACTGTATAGCTGAGTGAGTATGTGTTCCTATTTCTATGACTGAGTAAGTGGGTGGGTGTGTAACTGTGTGGGTGAGTAAGTGGGTATATGGTTGACTGTATGGGTAAGTGTCTAGGTATGTGAGTAGTTTTATGGGTGACTCACTCAGTGTGTCAGCACCTGTATGCGTGGATATGTCAATGGCTGTATTAGTGGGTCTATGAGTGGCAGTATGGGTGAGCGAGTGGATGTGTGTATAGATCAATGAATCTGTGAGTGGGTATATAAGTACTGGTATGGGTTTGTGAATGGGTTTGTGAATGATTGTGTGGGAGCAGCAGTGGGTGTATAAAAGATTCTACAGTGGTGTGAGTGGGTGCGTCTTTGGAAACATGGTGAGACTTACAACAGTGACATGGGAAGGGTTGCTGTTTTATATTTGGCTAGGCCCAACTTTCTGAGCAGTCAGTGTGTAGTGAAGCTGCCAGAGAAAATTGAGGTTTAAGACATTGGTAGAGGGATTTGGAATTAGGCTACTTTGTATGAGTCTCTGGAAAGGTACACTTGAAGTAGGCCGTATAAATTTAGGTGTCTGCTTGCAATGGGAAGTGCACTCTGTCAAGTTTAAAGGTCTGCATGTTCTCGTGACTCAGGTATGTGTCTACTTGTACATGTATTTGAACACGTGCTGTGCGTCTGAAGATCCTAGCTTAAAAAACTGATAGCTTTTCCTCATATAGGTGCACAAATCTTCTCAGTTCCGCTCCATCATTTGATCGCAGAGGGAGACATGTCTTATTTATGTAGGTGTCACAGAACCCCTCAAATAGACTGTTGAATACCCACATGCCCTCTATTATGAGCAGAAAGGAATACATACACCTTCTTCTACAGAAACTTAGAGAGTATGCAGTCTGAAACACAGGTATTCTACTATTTCTAGGATTCTTTTTATGTATCATGTCACTAGGAAAAGGCACTGACACATGCATTGAAGCCTTCGGAAACATGGTGAGACTGACAACAGTGACATGGGTATTGTTGCTGTTTTATATTAGGCTTGGCCCAACATTCTGAGCAGTCGGTGAATAGTGAAGCTGCCAGAGAAAAGGCTCTTCTATTACACTCATCCAATCACTCAGGCACTACTCTTGCACTCAGTCATTCACTCAGGCCCTATGCATATACTCCTGCATTCTCTCAGGTACTACACATGCACTTATCCAGTCATTCGGGCAATTCCAATACACTCATTGAATCACTCAGGCACTACCCACGCACTTATCCAATCATTCAGGCACTACCCATGCACTCATCCAATCACACAGGCACTATCCTTGCACTCATCCTTTCACTCAGGCACTATGCATACATTCCTGCATTCTCTCACGTACTACCCATGTACTTATCCAATGATGCAGACACTACTCTTGTACTCATCCAGTCCCCCAGGCACTACTGATGCATTCACTCCTTGCACAAAACCATTCACTCAGGCACTATGCATGGTTTCATTCTATCACCGAGCCACTACCCATGCACTCATCCCTTCCCTCAGGCAATACCCATGCACTCATCCAGTCACCCAGGCACTACCCATGCACTCATCCAATCACTGAACCACTACCCATGCACTCATCTAATTACTCAAGCACTACCCATGAACTAATGCATTCTCTCAGGCACTATGTATGGACACATCTAATCACCCAAGCACTATGCATGCATTCATCCAATCACCCAGACACTACCCTTGCACTCATCCAATCACTGAAGCACTACTCTTCAACTCAAGCATTCAGTCAGGCACTATGCTTGCACTCATCCAATTACCCAGGCACTACGTATGCACTCATCCAATCACCCATGCACTACCCATGCACTCATAAAATCACCCAGGCACTACCCATTCACTCATCCAATCACTCAGGCACTACCCTTGCACTCAACCATTCACTGAGGTACTACCCATGCACTGATCCATTCTCTCAGGCACTACCCATGCACTTATGTAATGACCCAGGCACTACCCTTGGACTCATAACTTCACTCAAACAGTACCCATGCACTCATTCAATCACCCAGGCACTACCTTTGGACTCATGTCTTCACTGAGGCACAACCCATGCACTCATCCAATCATTCAAACACTATCGTTGCACTCATCCATTCTTTCAGACACTACACATACACACTTTCATTCTCACAGGCACTACCCATGCACTCATCCAATCAACCAGACACTACAAATGCACTCATGCAATCACACATGCACAAGTCATGCACTCATCCAATCACCCAAGCTCTACTATTACACTCAACCATTTACTCAGGCACTACCCATTCACTCATCCAATCACCCAGGCACTAGCCTTGCAATCATCCATTCACTCAGGCACTACCCATGCATTCATCCAATCACCCAACCACTACCCATGCACTCATCCAATGAGCCAGGCTACCCTTGCACTAATCCAATCACTCAGGCACTACCCATGCACTCACTCAATCACCCAGGCACTACCTTTGCAGTTATGCATTCACTGAGGCACTACCCATTCAGTCACCCAATCAACCGGGCACTACACATGCACTCATGAAATCACACACGCACTAGTTGTGCAGTCATCTAATCACCCAGGCACTACTATTACAGTCACCCATTCACTCAGGCACTACCCATGCACTCATCCAATCACCCAGGCACTACTATTACAGTCACCCATTCACTCAGGCACTACCCATGCACTCATCCAATCACCCAGGCACTAGCCTTGCACTCATCCATTCACTCAGGCACTACCCATGCATTCATCGAATCACCCAGGCAGTACCCATGTATTCATCCAATGAGCCAGGCACTACCCTTGCACCCATCCATTCACTCAGGCACCACCCATGCACTCCTTCAATCTACCAGGCCCTACCCATGCACTCATCCAATGACCCAAGCACTACCCTTGCACTCATCCCATCACCCAGGTATTTCTGATGCACTCATCCATTCACTCACTCAGAATCCTAGCCCTCTTGCATTTATTCAGGTACTAACCATGCACTCATCCAATCACTCAGGCACTACTCTTGCACACAATCATTCTCTTAGGTACTACCCCTACAGTCATCCAATCACTCAAGCACTATACTTGCACTCAGCCATTCACTCAGTCACTATGAATACACTTCTGCATTCTCTCAGGTACTACCCACACATTTATACAGTCACCCAGGGACTTCCCATGCACTCATCCAATCACTCAGGCACTACCCATGCACTCATCCAATCATTCCCCTGTATCATGGCAAGGTAGCATCTTGCAGTCCATTTTTACATTTAAAAAAACTATTTACTGCATATATATATAAATTATATAAACAATTTATATAAAAACATTAAAAGATGTTTAAAAAACCTTTTTGTATATGTATATATATATTCACTAAAAAAACCACAGGTTTCAGGGACATTATAGTTAGCAATTAGCATTTAAAAACCTTAGATATTCACTAAAAACACAGGTCACAGGAACGTTATAGTTAGGCTAACATTTCACACATATAAAACCAGAGAAATTCAGCCATTATAGATAGCTGAGCTAACTATAACTCACGTCCCGCAATGCACTGCTCATGACATCACATATTACATTACTCATGTAAAAGTAAATTTGTGGTGTATGCTTTAAAGTGCAGTTGTTTTAAATTGTACATAGGCAGTACGATTTTACCAGTGCACCAACGGATATTACAGCACATACGAGCGATAAATAACATTGACCAGGCATACCCCAAGGCCAGACACTTCCATGAGGTTCATGATAATAAGTTGCAAGGTCTGAAATACTTTGTAATGACCAAGTCCCCCAAAGATTGAGAGGGGGAATAGAGAAAGATGCCTGAGACAGCTCGAATCAAGATATATTCTTAGATTCAATAGTAAGGTTCCCTATGGGCATAACACTGAGGAAGATCTACATGTACACCTGTAAATATAAAGAGAAATAGTAACAGTATCCTCAAGATGATATGATGAAAATGATGATGAATAATTGTTTTTGTGTTTTTGCATTTTGATGGGTTCTGAGTTTTGAAGCAGTATGAGTCTCTCCTTGGAGAGAATAGTTTACTAAGTTTATTAATTGTTAGATTTTAGCCATTCCATGTAAATATTTTAATTATATGGTCGCACTTGGGGTGTAGCACAAAGCACTTTAGTTAATGCGGTTCTGAATAGCCTTGAGATCTATTGAAAGCATAGGGGCACTTGCCCATAAGGGATAGCAGGAAAAAGCCAAAATGGTTGCCTTTCCGAGTATCTGAGATATATCCTTTATGAGCTAGTTTCGCGTTTTTTATCTTGGAATGTGAAATAATGATGCGCTATTTGCACAAGGCACTATTCACTTTAATAGTTGAGCGACATTTGCACATAAGAAGCGCTAAAGCATGAATATTCAGCCCCGAGAGAATGGGGCATGTGATATATATGAGTTATTAATCGGGCAGTTGCCGCAACTCGTAACATGGTTTTAGCGCTCAACTGTTTTGTCTTGAGTGTATTCACATTGCTTAATATTTGTAAAAACTCCCGATATTGCTGCAGAGTTTTTAAGTGCTTGAAAGATTGAGCATTAATGTGTCAAAAGCAATGTTGATTCATTGGGAATATTGATTGCAAATGTCACTTTTGGATATTTATTGTTGCACTGTCACTTTTAATTTCATGTTTGAAATTTTGCTGCTAATACTGCACTGTCACTTTAAGAATGCACGAGTATAAAAGCAGGAAAATAATGGCGGCGACCTTAGGTTTGAAAAAGACCGCTGAGGCGGTTGAAACATGTAACCTACCTGTATGTGGCCTGAATAAAAACTTATTCAAGCAACCCCGAGCGTGCTGGAATCTATTTTGAACTCTTGGAAACAGACGTTGGAACATATATATATATATATATATATATATATATTACCTACTGGCGGTCGCCAGTAGGTAGTTATAGTTAGAACCTAGTTTCATTAGGAAAAGCATTTTTGATTTGCTAATAACTTTGGCGTAGTTTGACGAATCTTCACAAAATTCTCCAAAACAAAAGTCTATCCAGGTCAGCTCCTATCCTGAAAGGTTGGGGGTGATTTGTCAAGCGGGGGCTGAGAAAAAAGGGGGTCCCAAAACGCGTTTTCCCCATGTTAATTTCCATAGGAAATTTTGAGACGGGCTACAGCCCGAACTGCTGAACGGAATTACCCCAAATTTGGCAAAAAGGTAGAGCTTGGTTCAGAAAGCGACCTTTTTGTTAAATGCTGTAAATACGTTCAGTAGTTTTTGAGAAATTCAAAAAATAAGAGTCAAAAATAAATTTCCCATAGGAAACTTTGGGCAAGGCTACAGCCGAAACTACTGAACGGAATTACCCCAAATTTGGCAAAAAGGTAGTGCTTGGATCAGACAGCGAACTTTTTTAAATGGTGTAAATCCGTTCAGTAGTTGCTGAGAAATTCAAAAAATTAAAGTTTCGATATCTAGGGATGCGGTGAAGTCGCGACCCCTCCCGAGCACGAGCTTCATTCTAATTGGCTGTCAACACTCCAAACCAGGAAGAGTTGGCAGCCATCTTGTGACTCGGTAGAAGCGAGTCACCAGAAAACAGAGAAACAAAGATATAAAACAAGAGAAGGGGGCAGGGTAGAAACACCCTGACCCCCTAGGCCTGCTCAGGGGGTCCCAGAAGGACCCCCAGGGCCAAGAAAAAGCATTTTTTTAAAAAACAATTCGGCACAATTCGCGCTGGGGTCGCTAATTCTGCCGAAATTGTTTAAAAACAATGAAGCGCGGGTTCCCGCGTTTTATTTTAATGAGGCCCCCAGGTGGGCTAGGTCCCGGGGGCATTTCTTAAAAAATAATAGCGGGGGCCTGCTGGGGCCCCCGCAACCCTGGGGACCACCACCTTCCCAGGGCTTCACTCATGTTGGGAGGGGGGCGCGCGGCCCCCCTCCTAGAGCCCGTGATGGCCCTGGGGACCGCCACCCAACAGGACCGGCACCTGCAGTGTCCCAGGGTGTCCATCCCCAGGACAGTGCTGTTTGCTATGACAGGGCGGGAGCCGCGCGGCTCCCGCCCTGTCATAGCAAACTTCTGAAAGCGATGGGTGCGCGGCTCTCAGCGCGGCACTCGAGTACTTCTGAAGTCTTTCAAACACCGAGGGGTATATTCTCAAGGACATATCGCCGAGTTAACGGCTATTTATCGCAACCAAAATGGTGATAAATTTAACGCACCATTCACAAGCTGGAGCAAACAGCCCATATCATGAGTTTACCAGTGATAGAAGCCTCAAAAAGCATTGTCACGGATGACTCCGGCAAATATTGCTAATGAGATGTGGAGTAGGCATTCCCGTGCAAAAAGCAGCAAACACGTCACTTCGCAAGTGTCTCAACCACCAGCAAGATCGTCGAAGAGAGTACAAAACAGGCGATAAGGTGCGTTAGTAGCAGAAAGTTTACACCTGCTCTGAGCTGGTGTAAAGTCGGACTACAACCTGCAATATGAAAGGGAGCCCAGCCCAGAGCCACACATGAATGACAACAGATGCAATAGAGCCAACGATCATGCAGCTCGGACACCCAACACTGCTCCGACACCCCCTGCCACCAGCCCCTTGTCCGTCATCCCCCCTCACCTCCCCTCCCCACACAAACAAATGTGACAGCAACCTTAGGAAATCTGGAACGTAACAAATTGGCTGATGTCGCACAATTATAGTAAAGAAGATGCAAGTGATGTTGGACAAATAAGAATCTCAATCATCTATGGATTTACATATAAAACATTTTATTTAAACAAAACAACAAAATAAAAGTAGGTACAGGTATGGCGTGTCATCCCTCCACAATTTGTGAATCACAGCCTGCAAGACAAAAAGAAAGATAAGATTGTGCGTCATGCATCCATCAAAGGAGAGAGAGAGAGAGAAAGAGAGAAAGAGTGAGAGAGAGGAAGAGAGAGAGAAAGAAAGAGTGAGACAGAGAGGAAGACAGAGAAAGAGAGAAAGAGTGAGAGAGAGAGGAAGAGAGAGAGAAAGAGAGAAAGAGTGAGATACAAGGAAGAGAGAGAGAAAGAGAGAAACAGTGTGAGAGAGAGGAAGAGAGAGAGAGAAAGAGTGAGACAGAGAGGAAGAGAGAGAGAAAGGAAGAATGAGAGAGAGAGAGGAAGAGACATAGAAAGAGAGAAAGAGTGTGAGAGAGAGAAAGGAAGCGATAGAGAGTGAGAGAGAGAGAAAGAGTGTGAGTGACAGAAAGGAAGAAATGGAGAGGGAGAGTGAGTGATGACACTGGGGAGAAAATCCTCACAGCCTACCTTTCTGCCACCGGTGTGTCTCCAACCACGTGCCGGGACATAGTGCAGTCTTCAAGTTTAGTCATCTGAAACATAGTATAGAATCAGTGATGGCAGAGTACATATAACTGCACACGCCAAATTCTCTGTTTCACCCCTGCGCACCCAGGCAGCTGCACCCCATCGACTCCCGCTGCCCATAGGTGTCTGTCCGCCCCTGCGCACTCAGGCTGCAGCACCCAATCGACTCCTGCCGCCAAGAGGTGTCTGCCCGCCTCTGCGCACCCAGGCTGCTGTACCCCATCCACTGCCACTGCCCAGAGGTGTCTGCCCGCTGCTGTGCACCCAGGCTGCTGCACCCCATCCAGTCCCATTGCCCGGATGGATTTACATATAAAACATTTTATTTAAACAAAACAACAAAATAAAAGTGGGTACAGGTATGGCGTGTCATCCCTCGACAATTTGTGAATCACAGCCTGAAAGACAAAAAGAAAGATAAGATTGTGCGTTATGCGTCCATCAAAGGAGAGAGAGAGAGAGAGAGAGAAAGAGAGAAAGAGTGAGAGAGAGAGAAAGAAAGAAAAACTGAGACAGAGAGGAAGACAGAGAAAGAGTGAGAGAGAGAGGAAGAGACAAAGAGTGAGATACAAGGAAGAGAGAGAGAAAGAGAGAAACAGTGTGAGAGAGAGGTAGAGAGAGAGAGAAAGAGTGAGACAGAGAGGAAGAGAGAGAGAAAGAAAGAATGAGAGAGAGAGGGAAGAGACATAGAGAAAGAGAGAAAGAGTGTGAGAGAGAGAGAAAGAGTGTGAGTGACAGAAAGGAAGAGATGGAGAGGGAGAGTGAGTGTTGACACTGTGGAGAAAATCCTCACAGCTCACCTTTCTGCCACCGGTGTGTCTCCAACCACGTGCCGGGACATAGTGCAGTCTTCAAGTTTAGTCATCTGAAACATAGTATAGAATCAGTAATGGCAGAGTACATACAACTGCACACGCCTAATTCTCTGTTTCGCCCCTGCAGACCCAGGCTGCTGCACCCCATCGACTCCCACCGCCCAGAGGTGTCTGCCCGCCTCTGCGCACCCAGGCTGCTGTACCCCATCCACTCCCACTGCCTAGAGGTGTCTGCCCGCTCCTGTGCACCCAGGCTGCTGCACCCTATCCACTCCCACTGCTCAGAGGTGTCTGCCCGCTCTTGTGCACCTAGGGTGCTGCACACTATCCACTCCCACCGCCCAGAGGTGACTGCTCGCTGCTGCGGAAACAAGCCTCTCTGCTCACCTTCCCCCACCGGCATGTGTCTAAGAGGGTCCACCACGTGCCGAAGCAACCTCCTCAGGCATTGCGTACACGCGGTCAAGCCGAGCTCACAATTCAAAGTGGGTGTTGATTGCAGGATGGCCACGCATCATCGCAGGCTGCACACACGCTCAGCTCTGATGGCACTAACTCAGTGGAACTGAAGTCATCGCCTCATGGCGGGAGGTCCGTGTCGGGGGGGGTCGTCAATCTGTGAATCACAGCCTGCTTGGCAAAAAGCAAGATAAGATTGTGCGTCATGCGTCCATCAAAGGAGAGAGAGATAGAGAAAGAGTGAGAGAGAGGAAGAGAGAGAGAAAGAAAGAAAAAGTGAGACAGAGAGGAAGACAGAGAAAGAGAGAAAGAGTGAGAGAGAGAGGAAGAGACAAAGAGTGAGATACAAGGAAGAGAGAGAGAAAGAGAGAAACAGTGTGAGAGAGAGGTAGAGAGAGAGAGAAAGAGTGAGACAGAGAGGAAGAGAGAGAGAAAGAAAGAATGAGAGAGAGAGGAAGAGACATGGAAAGAAAGAAAGAGTGTGAGAGAGAGAAAGGAAGAGATAGAGAGTGAGAGAGAGAGAAAGAGTGTAAGTGACAGAAAGGAAGAGATGGAGAGGGAGAGTGAGTGTTCACACTGTGGAGAAAATCCTCACAGCTCACCTTACTGCCACCGGTGTGTCTCCAACCACGTGCCGGGACATAGTGCAGTCTTCAAGTTTAGTCATCTGAAACATAGTATAGAATCAGTAATGGCAGAGTACATACAACTGCACATGCGTAATTCTCTGTTTCGCCCCTGCGCACCCAGGCTGCTGCACCCCATCGACTCCCACTGCCCAGAGGTATCTGCCCGCCTCTGCGCACCCAGGCTGCTGTACCCCATCCACTCCCACTGCCCAGAGGTGTCTGCCTGCTGCTGTGCACCCAGGCTGGTGCACCCCATCCAGTCCCACTGCCCGGAGGTGACTGCCCGTTCCTGCGCACCCAGACTGCTGCATCCCATTCACTCCCACTGCCTAGAGGTGTCTGCCCGCTCCTGTGCACCAAGGCTGCTGCACCCCATCCACTCCCACTGCTCGGAGGTGTCTGCCCGCTCTTGTGCACCCAGGGTGCTGCACACTATCCACTCCCACCGCCCAGAGGTGACTGCTCGCTGCTGCGGAAACAAGCCTCTCTGCTCACCTTCCGCCACCGGCGTGTGTCTAAGAGGGTCCACCAAGTGCCGAAGCACCTCCTCAGGCGTTGAGTACACGCGGTCAAGCCGAGCTCACAATTCAAAGTGGGTGTTGATTGCAGGATGGCCATGCATAATCGCAGGCTGCACACGCACTCAGCTCTGGTGGCACTAACTCAGTGGAACTGAAGTCATCGCCTCATGGCGGGAGGTACGTGTCGGGGGGGTCGTCAATCTGTGAATCACAGCCTGCTAGGCAAAAAGCAAGATAAAATTGTGCATCATGCGTCCATCAAAGGAGAGAGAGAGAGAAAGAGTGATAGAGAGGAAGAGAGAGAGAAAGAAAGAAAGAGTGAGAGGTAGACAGAGAGAAAGAGTGAGAGAGAGAGGAAGAGAGAGAGAAACAGTGTGAGAGAGGAAGAGAGAGAGAAAGAGAGAAACAGTGTGAGAAAGAAGAAGAGAGAAACAGAGGAAGAGTGAGAGAGAGAGAAAGAGAGAGAGAGGTAGAGAGAGAGAGAGAAAGAAAAAACAGTGTGAGAGAGAGGAAGAGATAGAGTGAAAGAGAGAGGAAGAGAGAGAGAAAGAATGTGAGGGAGAGAAAGGGACAGATGGAGAGGGACAGTGAGTGCCCACACTGTGGACAAAACCCTCACAGCTCACCTTTCCGTCACCGGTGTGTCTACAACCACGTGCCGGGACATAGTGGAGCTGTCAAGCTTACTCATCTGAAACGTAGTATGGAATCAGTAATGGCAGAGTACATACAACTGCACATGCCTAATTCTCTGTCCCGCCTTTGTGCATCCAGGCTGCTGCACCCCATCCACTTCCACTGCCCAGAGGTGTCTGCTCGCTGCTGCTGCACCCCATCCACTTCCACTGCCCAGAGGTGTCTGCCCACCGCTGCGCACCCAGGCTGCTGCACCCCATCCACTCCCACTGCCCGGAGGTGACTGTCCGCCACGGCACACCCAGGCTGCTGCACCCCATCCACTCCCACTGCCCGGAGGTGACTGCCCGCCGCTGCGCAAACAAGCCTCTCTGCTCACCTTTCACAACCAGCGTGTAGAAAAGAGGGCCTACCACGTGCTGCTGCAAGCCCCAAGCCCGGGGCCGCGGACACGGCACCCTGCATATCATGCAGCCCCGCTCCGCAGGCCACCAGGTCTCACATTTGGTGCTGGGTCTTGATTTCACCATGGCAGAGGACATACCAGTGCACCGGGCTTTTCATCGCAGGCTGCACACCCGCTCAGCCCTTGCGGTGCCACTAACTCTGTGACCAGCGAGGCGACGCCACGTGGCGTTAGGCCTGCGGTGTCTGAAGGCTCAGGCCTACACTGCGGTCCAGCAGGGCACACAAAACCTGAGTTGTCCAGACCGCCGGGACGGGCCATCACCGCAGGCTGCACACCCGCTCAGCAGTTACGGTCCCCGTACCTCAGTGGACCGAAAGTCACCGTCCCGTGCCGGTGTGCCTGTGCCGACCGCAGTGCATCCGGTGCGAGCAACTCTGAAACGGCGTCGAGCACGTGCGCCCGGTCTTTTTTATTGGCAGGGTCACGTGTCCTGTGACGCCTGTGCTGGATGGGTGTGGTGTGGGTGTATACTAGCCGTGAGGGAGTGGCTGTGGCGTACTGACAACTAGGGTGTGACCAGCAGATCACTGCAATGAAAATCTGGGCCATGTAAGCGTTGTTGTCCTTCCCTGTAAGCGGAGTGGGCTGGCCTGGAGTATGCCAGTCCTGCGTGAGGCTGTGAAGAATGACTCTGGAGCTATGGGCTTGGCTTCGTCCTGGGCTGTATGAGGAATCAACTGATGCGGGTGTCCCTGTTGTAGTGCTGACATCAAACGGGTTACAAGCGCCCATGTGTCACTCTGTGAGCCAAGTCCCACAACATGGCCAACATGGAAGGTACGGGGAATCACTGACCCTACATTCATCCATAGTTCCACACATGAAAGATGGTGGACATGACACATCTGTGTGGATATGAATGTTTATTGCACATTCAGTGGAGTGTTGCAGCTGTAGCAATACAGGGCCAAGCAAAGTTCAAGTTTCAGTTTTTGGCACATGGAGGGCAGCCAATTAGAGCCAAGCTTGTGTTCGGGGTTAGGCTGCGCCAACATATGTACTTATACAATTACTCCACCAATCCCCAAGCACTTATAAATTCACTATACACTCTCCTTGCAGTACTCTAATGATCCAGTCTCTACGTACGTACTTGTACAATGAACGAGAGAAAGTTACATAACTGAAGTTTTCCCCACTGCCAGAGGTAACATGGTTGCATACGCTGTCCACAGCACAATATAATGTGGTAGGGCCCATGGGCGGCATCTTGCATACATAATGAACACACGGACACAGATAGATAGTGAAACTGGGTACGTGCACGTGCGCTCGACTCATTTTTATTACCAGGGTCACATGTCCAGTGACGACTGTGCTGGATGCGTGTGGGGTGAGTGTAAGCCAGCCCTCCGGGAATGGTTGGTGCTGGCAACAAGTACAACAGTAATCATTGGATCAGACACACAGATTCAATCATAAAGGGTCAATGATTTGTGCTGCACTAAGGTAGGGGCAACAGATGTGAAATAATACACACAAGATTGTATCGTAAAGGGTCCATGACTTGTGGTACACTGAGGTAGGGGCAGCAGATGTGAAATTATACACAAAACATTGTATCATAAAGGGTCCATGAGATGTGCCGCACTGAGATAGGGGCATCAGAAGCATTAAGCGTGTGTGCAGCCAGCGATGATGCATGGTGCGGGCAAGCCGCACTGGGAGCAATGTCTGTTGCCTACTGGACTGCGTCATCTGCAATCGCGACTCGATGTGAATTGTGAGCCCTGCTATCCGCAGTGTAGATCGAAGGCAGTAGTCAGCACAGACATCGAAGAATGCTAATAGTCACTTCCTGTTTACAAAATTCGAGGACATAGAGTACAATTCTCTCTGCAATAAATAAATCATGTCTCAATTTAAATTGTGAGCTCTGCTAACCGCAGTGTAGGTGTATGGAACAAAAGATGAAACATTTATGGAATACACTGTCGAAATATGTAGGTTTCAGGGACGTTATACTTAGTTGCCTACTGGACTCTGAAATTAATGAATGAAGACTGAATTTGAATTGTGAGCCCTGCTGAGCACAGTGTAGGCCGGAGGCAGCAGTCAGGAAGGGCCTACAGCCACGTTTCGTTGACTTGAGCTGCATACAGTTAGTGGTAGGTGTGGCGTTCAGCGTGTGCGCAACCAGCGATGATGCAATGTCTCTTGCCTACTGGTCTGCGTCATCTGCAATCGCGACTCGATCTGAATTGTGAGCCCTACTGACCGCAGTGTAGGCCGGAGGCAGTGGTCAGGAAGAGCCCACAGACATGTGGCGTTGACTTGAGCTGCATAGAGTTAGTGGTAGGTGTGGCGCTCAGCGTGTGCGCAGCCAGCGATCATGAAATGTCTGTTGACTACTGGACTGCGTCATCTGCAATCGCGACTCGATCTGAATTGTGAGCCCTGCTGACCGCAGTGTAGGCCGAAGGCAGTGGTCAGGAAGAGTCCACAGCCACGTGGCGTTGACTTGAGCTGCATAGAGTTAGTGGTAGGTGTGGCGCTCAGCGTGTGCGCAGCCAGCGATGATGCAATGTCTCTTGCCTACTGGACTGCGTCATCTGCAATCATGACTCGATCTGAATTGTGAGCCCTGCTGACCGCAGTGTAGATCGAAGGCAGTAGTCAGCACAGACATCAAAGAATGCTTTTTGTCCCTTCCTCGTGACAAAATTCGAGGACATAGAGTACAATTCTGTCTGCAATTAATAAATCAAGACTGAATTCAAATTGTGAGCTCTGCTGTCCGCAGTGTAGACTGCCATTCAGTGTTCCTTTGGACTTGCAAGATGAATTTGGTCATTGTACTAAAGCTATAACTGATATAAAACAAGTTCTTGAAGCAAGGATACTAAAAGGATATTCTGTAGGTTTTAGGGATGTAATACTTAGTTGCCTACTGGACTCTGCAATTAATAAATCAAGAGTCAATTTTAAATGTGAGCCCTGATGACCGCAGTGTAGGCCGGAGGCAACGGTCAGCAAGGGCCCACAGCCACGTGGCGTTGAGTTGAGCTGTACAGTTAGTGTCACCTGAAGCAACCAGCGTGTGTGGAGCCTGCAATGATGTGTGGTCCGGGCGGGCCGCACTGGTAGCAATGTCGTTTGCCTAATGAATTCTGTCTTAATAAGTCCACGTGGCGTTGACTTGTGGTGCACTGAGTTAGTGGTACCTTAAGCACTCAGTGTGTGTGCAGTCGGCGATGATGCGTGGTCCGGGCGGGCCGCACTGGGAGCAATGTCTCTTGCCTACTGGACTGCGTTATCTGCAATCGCGACTCAATCTGAATTATGAGCCCTGCTGTCCGCAGTGTAGATCGAAGGCAGTAATCTGTACAGACATAAGTCTGTGGTGCTCTGCTGCTGGGTTCGCAGGGGGCCTGTGTCGAGGAGGCCGGCGGTCACGGCAGAGGCCTCGTGGCAGGGTGAGGGCTGACGCCCTGGCAGATGCTTTGGCCTTCCCACAAGTGAACCACACCCATAGCCCCAGCCTATTTATTCATACTCCTACGCTGGAGTGGCGTACATTGGACCAGCCCACTCCGCTTCCGGGGGGGGACAACACAGCTACATGACCGAGATCTTCCCCACTGCCTGAGGAACATGGTTGCGTCTATTGTTCACAACACTACAAGCACCAGCAGTATATGTCCACATGGAGAGGTTTGTGCTCTGCATAGTGAGGTCTGTCCACCACATCACCGCTACACTTGGTATTGTGTGCATTTTTATTGATGGGTGACTTGCGTCCTTCACACATACTTGGTTGCCACATCTCCCAAGATTCAGCTATTGTGTGGCTGAGGGACCATGCCGTTTTGGAAGGTCCGCTGTCCTGTTCTGCGCTGCCTCGGTGGTAGTCCGGGGGGGAGGTCCTGAGGGTGATGGCAGTGGGTGTTGTGGCCTTCTTGGGTGTCGGAGCTGCATGGTCAGTAGCTCTATGAGATGTGTTGGTCTTCAGATGTGGTTCTGGGCTGGGCTCCCTTTTACACTATAGGTAGTCGTCCTGCTTTACACCAGTAAAAGGCAGATGTTAAATTCCTACTGCTAATGCAGCTTATCGCCTGTTTTTGGATCGCACCCCAGATTTGGCTGCTTGTTGAAAATATCGGGAAGTGGTGTTTTCATGTTATTTTTGCACGGGAACGCCTACTCTGCATATTATTAGCGTTAGTTGTCGCTCTCATTTGTGGCAAATTTTTTTGCGGAAACTATTGTTGGAAAACTGGCAATATCGGCTGTTTTCACTAGGTTGAGAATGGAATAATAATTTAAAATCACTGAAAAAACCATAGGTTTAATGAACATTATAATTAGAAATTAGCATTTAAGAAATGTTTGAAATTCACTGAAAAACCATAGGTTTCAGGCACGTTATAGTTAGAAATTAGCATTTAAAAAACCTTAGAAATTCACTGAAAAAACCATAGGTTTCAGGGACGTTATAGTTAGAAATTAGCATTTAAAAAACCTTTGAAATTCACTGAAAAAACCTTAGGTTTCAGGGATTTTATAGTTAGTTTGGACATTTCACTCGTACAAAACCAGAGAAATTCCGGTGTTATAGTTAGTTCAGCTAACTATAACTCGCGCCCCCGCAATGCACTGCTGATGACATCACATATTACATCATTCATGACATGGTCAGTGACATCACTGATGACATCACTGAAGACATCACTGATGACATCATCCATGTGACAATCTGATGCACCTTCTCACACCCTAATATAACCTTTGATACACCCACTCCACAAAACAGAATACCATTTTTGAAACCATAGTCACACCAATACCACTTACTACATATCTAATCACTGGTTCTTAGGTCTACACACTCATCCACTCATTCACCCATACAATCACTCATACATGCAGTCACTCATCAATACAACACTATCATATGCACTCATACACCTACACAGATACTCACACACCAGCACTCAACCAGAGTTACTCACACACCTAGTCAGTCATGCAAATAATCAATCACTCTTCCATTTACTGACCTATACAGTTATACACACAACACATCACTTATTCAAACAGAAAGAAATGCATAATTACTCTCTTATACAATCACTGATACAAGTACACACTCATCCATACAGCCACTCTCACAATCACTAACTCTCACGTATAGTCATTTATATACTCCAACTCTCACATACACTGTCTTTTACATATGTAGTTAGTTGGACATGTACCACTGAGACATCCATTCACTCACTAACACACCCATACACACACTCACCCGAGCATACAGCTGTTTCCACATGCACTCTTGAACCCATACACCCAGTGAATCAACCACTCAAACATGTATGCACAGAGTCACACACCTCCCACGCACCCACACACACACACTCAGGCACCCATACAAATACTCTGGCAACCAATTAATAACCCATGTAGACACTCATGTAGCTACTGACCAACCCATGCAGCAGCTTATACAACAGCAAACAGACAGATATAGACATTCACACTGTTTAGTCACTAACCCATGCATTCAGTAAGACACATGTAATAACTCAGTTAAACAGTCAGTCACACACCTACTAAATCCTCCATCCAGACACTAATACACCCACTCATTCTTCAATACACCTTGGTATATATATAATACATATTTAAACTTTAAAGAAAAACACATTCACTGGATGATGTCATCACTGATGTCATCAGTGATGTCATTTGAGATGTCATCAGTGATGTCATCAGTGATGTCACTGACCATGTCATGAATGATGTAATATGTGATGTCATCAGAGGTGCATTGCGGGGGCGCGAGTTATAGTTAGCTGAACTAACTATAACGCTGGAATTTCTCTGGTTTTGTACGAGTGAAATGTCCAACTATCTATAACGTCCCTGAAACCTATGGTCTTTTCAGTGAATATATATATATATATATATATATATATATATATATATATTATATATATATTATCTACTGGCGGTCGCCAGTAGATAGTTATAGTTAGGACCTATTTTCCATAGGAAATCTGCAACATTCTATTTGAAATAACATTGGCGCCGGTTGACGAATCTTCGCGAAAGTTTTCAACTTGTTGGGGCGCTCCGGTCCGCTCCTATCCTGAAAGTCTCGGGGTGATTCGTCAAGCGGGGGCCGAGAAAAAAGGGGGGTCCCAAAACGTGTTTTCCCCATTCATTTTTCCATAGGAACCTTTAATCGCAGCTACAGCCCGAACTGCTGAACGGAATTACACCAAATTTGGCAAAGAGGTAGCCCTTGGTTCAGTGTCGTGCCTTTTGCTTAAATGGTGTAAATCCGTTCAGTAGTTCCTGAGAAAATCAAAAGTAAAATCACATATATATCTGGGCGGAGCCTAACCACACATGTCATTGTGAGATCTGATTGGCTGTCAGCACTTCATCCTGGAATTGCTGGCAGCCATCTTGAGACCAATATACATGATAGTACCCCATTGAAATGCATTGTAGTGAATCAAAGATGTTGAGGGTTACCAAAAGGAGAACTATAAAGGGTGATAACAGACTTTAGTTACATTAGAATTCATTTGTTGATGATACCATACTAATTTCAGGAATTGTGGTGTGTTCTAAGGTGATTTTACCCTGTGAAAAACCTTCTGCTGGGATATCATGAATCATGTTTGAGAGCAAACTATTTTCACATGCTTGTCCCATAGAGTTTTGGAAGGTACTCCAGAAGCTAAAATGAGAGCATATTTTCTGTAAATTCACATTATCTTTCTCAGTCATGTGAGAATGAAGTCTGACATTCTCAGTAAAACATGTACATCCAACAAGGGCAGAGACTGTCAGTTGATTCCTTTGTGTTCTACTGCAGCTTCCCAGAGTGTTCTAAAGAACAACTAGAGTGCTAACAGCCTTACTTATGACAAAAGTATGGCACACCTGAAGCCATCTTGATTGGAATAAACTGGTAACACTTAAAACATTTAATTTAAAAAGGAACAAAATGATGGGGTTCATTTTGTCATAGAAATTATGGTTAGTGCTGTAGAAAGAAAAATTAGGACATGTTTCAAGTGTGATCTCAAATATCTTCCTGTTATATTTCAATAGGAGCAGCCTGCCAGTTGATGCCTTTGTGTTCTACTGCAGCTTCCCAGAGTGTTCTAAAGAACAACTAGAGCGCTAACAGCCTTACTTATGACAAAAGTATGGCACAGCTGAAGCCATCTTGATTGGAATAAACCAGTAACACTTAAAACATTTAATTTAAAAAGGAACAAAATGGGGGGTTCTTTTTGAAATAGAAATTATGGTTAGTGCTGCAGAAAGAAAAATTAGGGCATGTTTTAAGTGAGATCTCAAATCCTCTTCTATTTCATTAGAAAATTCTGACATGCAGACTGAAACAATCACTTTCAATACCAGCAGCAGACTTCCAGTTAACTCCCTGGTGAGCAGTAGCTTTACTACAGTGATCTAATGAGCAACTAGAGTGCTAACATTCTGAATTTATGGCAAATGTGAGACACATCTGAATGCCTTCTTGATGGAATCAAAGTAAAAACTGAAAGCATTTCCTACTGAGGAGACTGCAGTAAATGAGGAAATTAGGAAACTTCATAACAAAGAAGTCTTCCAAGATGGCCACCAGTGAAAAAAGAGCCCAAATGTAGCACAAATATTACCCAGATGTAGCCCACATATAGCCCAATGACAAAAGTGTGCAAAACACTTTTTATTTTTAGTTTTTTGCAGTTTTATGTAGTGCAGACTGGTCAGGTATTGGAGCGTTGCATCTTAAAACATGACCCCCTACACTACAAAAACACCACTGCACTACCCTAAACCCTAAAACACTACCCCCAGCACTACCCCTACACTACACAAGCACCACTGCACTATCCTAAACCCTAAAACACTACCCCCAGAATGACTCCCTACACTACGCAAACACCACTGCACTACCCTAAACCCTAAAACACTACCCCCAGCACGACCCCTACACTACCCAAACACCACTGCACTACCCTAAAACATGACCCCTAAACTACACAAACACCACTGCACTACCCTAAACCCTAAAACACTACCCCCAGCATGACCCCTACACTACACAAGCACCACTGCACTACCCTAAACCCTAAAACACTACCCCCAGCACGACCCCCTACACTACACAAACACCACTGCACTACCCTAAACCCTAAAACACTACCCCCAGCATGACCCCCTACACTACACAAGCACCACTGCACTACCCTAAACCCTAAAACACTACCCCCAGCACGACCCCCTACACTACACAAGCACCACTGCACTACCCTAAACCCTAAAACACTACCCCCAGCACGACCCCCTACACTGCCCGAACACCACTGCACTGCCCTAAACCCTGAAACACCAGCCCCTGCACAACCCCCTACACTGCCCGAACACCACTGCACTAAACCCTGAAACACCACCGCTAGCACGACCCCCTACACTGCCCGAACACCACTGCACTGCCCTAAACCCTGAAACACCACCCCCAGCACGACCCCCTACACTGCCCGAACACCACTGCACTGCCCTAAACCCTGAAACACTATCCCCAGCAAGACCCCCTACACTGCCCGAACACCACTGCACTGCCCTAAACCCTGAAACATCACCCCCAGCAAGACCCCCTACACTGCCCGAACACCACTGCCCTAAACCCTGAAACACCACCCCCAGCACGACCCCCTAAACTGCCCGAACACCACTGCACTGCCCTAAACCCTGAAACACCACCCCCAGAACGACACCCTACACTGCCCGAACACCACTGCTCTGCCCAAAACCCTGAAACACCATCCCCAGCACGACCCCCTACACTGCCCGAACACCACTGCACTGCCGTAAACCTTGAAACACCAGCTCCAGCACGACCCCCTACACTGCCCGAGCACCACTGCACTACCCTAAACCCTGAAACACCACCCCCAGCACGACCCCCTACACTGCCCGAGCACCACTGCACTGCCCTAAACCCTGAAACACCAGCCCCAGCACGACCCCCTACAATGCCCGAACACCACTGCACTGCCCTAAACCCTGAAACACCAGCCACAGCACAACTCCCTGCACTGCCCGAACACCACTGCACTGCCCTAAACCGTGAAACACCAGCCTCAGCACGACCCCCTACACTGCCCGAACACCACTGCACTACCCTAAACCCTAAAACACTACCCCCAGCACGACCCCCTACACTACACAAACACCACTGCACTACCCTAAACCCTAAAACACTACCCCCAGCATGACCCCCTACACTACACAAGCACCACTGCACTACCCTAAACCCTAAAACACTACCCCAGCACGACCCCCTACACTGCCCGAACACCACTGCACTGCCCTAAACCCTGAAACACCAGCCCCTGCACAACCCCTACACTACACAAGCACCACTGCACTACCCTAAACCCTAAAACACTACCCCCAGCACGACCCCTACACTGCCCGAACACCACTGCACTGCCCTAAACCCTGAAACACCAGCCCCAGCACGACCCCCTACACTGCCCGAACACCACTGCACTACCCTAAACCCTAAAACACTACCCCCAGCATGACCCCCTACACTACACAAGCACCACTGCACTACCCTAAACCCTAAAACACTACCCCCAGCACGACCCCTACACTACACAAGCACCACTGCACTACCCTAAACCCTAAAACACTACCCCCAGCACGACCCCCTACACTGCCCGAACACCACTGCACTCTAAACCCTGAAACACCACCCCTAGCACGACCCCCTACACTGCCCGAACACCACTGCACTGCCCTAAACCCTGAAACACCACCCCCAGCACGACCCCCTACACTGCCCGAACACCACTGCACTGCCCTAAACCCTGAAACACTACCCCCAGCAAGACCCCCTACACTGCCCGAACACCACTGCACTGCCCTAAACCCTGAAACATCACCCCCAGCAAGACCCCCTACACTGCCCGAACACCACTGCCCTAAACCCTGAAACACCACCCCCAGCACGACCCCCTAAACTGCCCGAACACCACTGCACTGCCCTAAACCCTGAAACACCACCCCCAGAACGACACCCTACACTGCCCGAACACCACTGCTCTGCCCAAAACCCTGAAACACCATCCCCAGCACGACCCCCTACACTGCCCGAACACCACTGCACTGCCGTAAACCGTGAAACACCAGCTCCAGCACGACCCCCTACACTGCCCGAGCACCACTGCACTACCCTAAACCCTGAAACACCACCCCCAGCACGACCCCCTACACTGCCCGAGCACTACTGCACTGCCCTAAACCCTGAAACACCAGCCCCAGCACGACCCCCTACAATGCCCGAACACCACTGCACTGCCCTAAACCCTGAAACCCCAGCCACAGCACAACTCCCTACACTGCCCGAACACCACTGCACTGCCCTAAACCGTGAAACACCAGCCTCAGCACGACCCCCTACACTGCCCGAACACCACTGCACTGCCCTAAACCCTGACACACCACCCCCAGCACGATCCCCTACACTGCCCGAACACCACTGCACTGCCCTAAACCCTGAAACACCACCCCTGCACGACCCCTACACTGCCTGAACACTACTGCACTGCCTAAACCCTGAAACACCATCCCCAGCACAACCCCCTACACTGCACGAACACCACTGCACTAACCTAAACCCTGAAACACTACCCCCAGCAAGACCCCCTACACTGCCCGAACACCACTGCACTAACCTAAGCCCTGAAACATCACCCCCAGCAAGACCCCCTAGACTGCCCGAACACCACTGCCCTAAACCCTGAAACACCAGCCCCAGCACGACCCCCTACACTGCCCGAACACCACTGCACTGCCCTAAACCCTGAAACACCACCCCCTGCACGACCCCCTACACTGCCCGAACACCACTGCACTGCCCTAAACCCTCAAACAACAGCCCCAGCACGACCCCCTACACTGCCCGAACACCACTGCACTGCCCTAAACCCTGAAACACCAGCCCCACAAGACCCCCGACACTGCCCGAACACCACTGCACTGCCCTAAACCCTGAAACACCACCCCCAGCAAGACCCCCTACACTGCCCGAACACCACTGCACTAAACCCTGAAACACCACCCCCAGCAAGACCACCTACACTGGCCAAACACCACTGCACTGCCCTAAACCCTGAAACACCACCCCCTGCATGACCCCTACACTGCCCAAACACCACTGCACTGCCCTAAACCCTGAAACACCACCCCCTGCATGACTCCCAACACTGCCCGAACACCACTGCACTGCCCTAAACCCTGAAACACCACCCCTCAGCACGACACCCTACACTGCCCGAACACCACTGCACTGCCCTAAACCCTGAAACACCACCCCCAGCACGACCCCCTACACTGCCCAAACACCACTGCACTGCCCTAAACCCTGAAACACCACCCCCTGCACGACCCCTACACTGCCGGAACACCACTGCACTGCCCTAAACCCTGAAACACCACCCCTGCACGACCACCTACACTGCCCGAACACCACTGCACTGCCCTAAACCCTGAAACACCACCCCTGCACCACCCCCTACACTGCCCGAACACCACTGCACTGCCCTAAACCCTGAAACACCACCCCTGCAGCGCCCCCTACACTGCCCGAACACCACTGCACTGCCCTAAACCCTGAAACACCACCACCAGCACGACCCCTTTACTGCTCGAACACCACTGCACTGCCCCAAACCCTGAAACACCACCCCAGCATGACCCCCTACACTGCCCGAACACCACTGCCCTAAACCCTGAAACACCACCCCCTGCACGACCCCCTACACTGCCGGAACACCACTGCACTGCCCTAAACCCTGAAACACCACCCCTGCATGACCCCCTACACTGCCAGAACACCACTGCACTGCCCTAAACCCTGAAACACCACCCCTAGCACGACCCCCTACACTGTCCGAACACCACTGCACTGCCCTAAACCCTGAAACATCACCCCCAGCAAGACCCCCTACACATCCTGAACACCACTGCCCTAAACCCTGAAACACCACCCCCAGCAAGACCCCCTACACTGCCCGAACACCACTGCAATGCCCTAAACCCTGAAACACCACCTCCAGCACAACCCCCTACACTGCCTGAACACCATTGCTCTGCCCTAAACCCTGACACTCTAGCCCCAGCACGACCGCCTACACTGCCCGAACACCACTGCACTGCCCTAAACCCTGAAACACCACCCCCAGCACGACCCCCTACACTGCCCGAACACCACTGCACTGCCCTAGACTCTGAAACACATGCCCCAGCAAGACCCCCTACACTGCCCGAACACCACTGCACTGCCCTAAACCCTGAAACACCAGCCCCAGCACCACCACCTACACTGCCCGAACACCACTGCACTGCCCTAAACACTGAGACACCAGCCCCAGCACAACTCCCTACACTGCCCGGACACCACTGCACTACCCTAAACCCTGAAACACCAGTCCCAGCATGACCCCCTACACTGCCCGAACACCACTGTACTGCCCTAAACCCTGAAACACCAGCCCCAGCATGACCCCCTACACTGCCCGAACACCACTGCACTGCCCTAAACCCTGAAACACCACCCCCTGCACGACCCCCTACACTGCCCGAACACCACTGCACTGCCCTAAACCCTCAAACACCAGCCCCAGCACCACCCCCTACACTGCCCGAACACCACTGCACTGCCCTAAACCCTGAAACACCAGCCCCACAAGACCCCCTACACTTCCTGAACACCACTGCACTGCCCTAAACCCTGAAACACCACCCCCAGCAAGACCCCCTACACTGCCCGAACACCACTGCACTAAACCCTGAAACACCACCCCCAGCAAGACCACCTACACTGGCCAAACACCACTGCACTGCCCTAAACCCTGAAACACCACCCCCTGCATGACCCCCTACACTGCCCAAACACCACTGCACTGCCCTAAACCCTGAAACACCACCCCCTGCATGACCCCTACACTGCCCGAATACCACTGCAGTGCCCTAAACCCTGAAACACCACCCCTCAGCACGACACCCTACACTGCCCGAACACCACTGCACTGCCCTAAACCCTGAAACACCACCCCCAGCATGACCCCTACACTGCCCAAACACCACTGCACTGCCCTAAACCCCGAAACACCACCCCTGCACGACCCCCTACACTGCCGGAACACCACTGCACTGCCCTAAACCCTGAAACACCACCCCTGCACGACCACCTACACTGCCCGAACACCACTGCACTGCCCTAAACCCTGAAACACCACCCCCTGCACCACCCCCTACACTGCCCGAACACCACTGCACTGCCCTAAACCCTGAAACACCACCCCCTGCAGCGCCCCCTACACTGCCCGAACACCACTGCACTGCCCTAAACCCTGAAACACCACCACCAGCACGACCCCCTTTACTGCTCGAACACCACTGCACTGCCCCAAACCCTGAAACACCACCCCCAGCACGACCCCCTACACTGCCCGAACACCACTGCCCTAAACCCATAAACACCACCCCTGCACGACCCCCTACACTGCCGGAACACCACTGCACTGCCCTAAACCCTGAAACACCACCCCTGCATGACCCCTACACTGCCAGAACACCACTGCACTGCCCTAAACCCTGAAACACCACCCCTAGCAACACCCCTACACTGCCCGAACACCACTGCACTGCCCTAAACCCTGAAACATCACCCCCAGCAAGACCCCTACACATCCTGAACACCACTGCCCTAAACCCTGAAACACCACCCCCAGCAAGACCCCCTACACTGCCCGAACACCACTGCACTAAACCCTGAAACACCACCCCAGCAAGACCACCTACACTGGCCAAACACCACTGCACTGCCCTAAACCCTGAAACACCACCCCCTGCATGACCCCCTACACTGCCCAAACACCACTGCACTGCCCTAAACTCTGAAACACCACCCCTGCATGACCCCTACACTGCCCGAACACCACTGCACTGCCCTAAACCCTGAAACACCACCCCTCAGCACGACACCCTACACTGCCCGAACACCACTGCACTGCCCTAAACCCTGAAACACCACCCCCAGCATGACACCCTACACTGCCCAAACACCACTGCACTGCCCTAAACCCCGAAACACCACCCCCTGCACGACCCCCTACACTGCCGGAACACCACTGCACTGCCCTAAACCCTGAAACACCACCCCTGCACGACCACCTACACTGCCCGAACACCACTGCACTGCCCTAAACCCTGAAACACCACCCCTGCACCACCCCCTACACTGCCCGAACACCACTGCACTGCCCTAAACCCTGAAACACCACCCCTGCAGCGCCCCCTACACTGCCCGAACACCACTGCACTGCCCTAAACCCTGAAACACCACCACCAGCACGACCCCTTTACTGCTCGAACACCACTGCACTGCCCCAAACCCTGAAACACCACCCCCAGCTCGACCCCCTACACTGCCCGAACACCACTGCCCTAAACCCATAAACACCACCCCTGCACGACCCCCTACACTGCAGGAACACCACTGCACTGCCCTAAACCCTGAAACACCACCCCTGCATGACCCCCTACACTGCCAGAACACCACTGCACTGCCCTAAACCCTGAAACACCACCCCTAGCACGACCCCCTACACTGCCCGAACACCACTGCACTGCCCTAAACCCTGAAACATCACCCCCAGCAAGACCCCCTACACATCCTGAACACCACTGCCCTAAACCCTGAAACACCACCCCCAGCAAGACCCCCTACACTGCCCGAACACCACTGCAATGCCCTAAACCCTGAAACACCACCTCCAGCACAACCCCCTACACTGCCTGAACACCATTGCTCTGCCCTAAACCCTGACACTCTAGCCCCAGCACGACCCCCTACACTGCCGAAAACACCACTGCACTGCCCTAAACCCTGAAACACCACCCCAGCACGACCCCTACACTGCCCGAACACCACTGCACTACCCTAAACCCTGAAACACCAGCCCCAGCAAGACCCCCTACACTGCCCGAACACCACTGCACTGCCCTAGACTCTGAAACACATGCCCCAGCAAGACCCCCTACACTGCCCGAACACCACTGCACTGCCCTAAACCCTGAAACACCAGCCCCAGCACCACCACCTACACTGCCCGAACACCACTGCACTGCCCTAAACCTTGAGACACCAGCCCCAGCACAACCCCTACACTGCCCGAACACCACTGCACTACCCTAAACCCTGAAACACCAGCCCCAGCACGACCCCTACACTGCCCGAACACCACTGTACTGCCCTAAACCCTGAAACACCAGCCCCAGCATGACGCCCTACACTGCCCGAACACCACTGCACTGCCCTAAACCCTGAAACACCACCCCCTGCATGACCCCCTACACTGCCCGAACACCACTGCACTGCCCTAAACCCTGAAACACCACCCCTGCACCACCCCCTACACTGCCTGAACACCACTGCACTGCCCTAAACCCTGAAACACCACCCCTGCACCGCCCCCTACACTGCCCGAACACCACTGCACTGCCCCAAACCCTGAAACACCACCCCCAGCACGACCCCCTACACTGCCCGAACACCACTGCTCTAAACCCATAAACACCACCCCCTGCACGACCCCCTACACTGCCGGAACACCACTGCACTGCCCTAAACCCTGAAACACCACCCCCTGCATGACCCCCTACACTGCCAGAACACCACTGCACTGCCCTAAACCCTGAAACACCACCCCTAGCACGACCCCCTACACTGCCCGAACACCACTGCACTGCCCTAAACCCTGAAACATCACCCCCAGCAAGACCCCCTACACATCCTGAACACCACTGCCCTAAACCCTGAAACACCACCCCCAGCACGACCCCCTACACTGCCCAAACACCACTGCACTGCCCTAAACCCTAAAACATCACCCCCAGCACGACCCCCTACACTGCCCAAACACCATTGCACTACCCTAAACCCTAGAACACTACCCCCAGCACGACCCCCTACACTACCCGAACACCACTGCACTACCCTAAACCCTAAAATACTCCCCCAGCACGACCCCCTACACTACCCGAACACGACTGCACTGCCCTAAACCCTCAAACAGTCCCCCAGCACGACCCCTACACTACCCGAACACCACTGCACTGCCCTAAACCCTAAAACACTCCCCCAGCACGACCCCCTACACTACCCGAACACCACTGCACTGCCCTAAACCCTAAAACACTCCCCCAGCACGACCCCCTACACTACCCAAACACCACTGCACTGCCCTAAACCCTAAAACACTACCCCCGCATGACCCCTACACTACCCAAACACCAATGCACTACCCTAATCCCTAAAACACTACCCCCTGCACGACCCTCTACACTACCCAAAGACCACTGCACTACCCTAAACCCTAAAACACTACCCCCGCACGACCCCTACACTACCCAAAGACCACTGCACTACCCTAAACCCTAAAACACTACCCCTATACTACACAAACACCACTGCACTACCCTAAACCCTAAAAACTACCCCCAGCACTAACCCCTACACTACCCAAACACCACTGCACTACCCTAAACCCTAAAACACTACCCCCAGCAGTACCCCGTACACTACCCAAACACCACTGCACCACCCTAAACCCTAAAACACTACCCCTAGCAGTACCCCTACACTACCCAAACACCATTGCACTACCCTAAACCCTAAAACACTACCCCCAGCAGTACCCCCTACACTACCCAAACACCACTGCACTACCCTAAATCACTACCCCCAGCACGACCCCTACACTACCCAAACACCACTGCACTACCCTAAACCCTAAAACACTACCCCCAGCACAACCCCCTACGCTACCCAAACACGACTGCACTACCCTGAACCCTAAAACACTCCCCCAGCACGAATCCCTACACTACCCAAACACCACTGCACTACCCTAAACCCTAAATCTACCCCCAGCATGACCCCCTACACTACACAAACACCACTGCACTACCCTAAACCCTAAAACACTACCCCCAGCACGACCCTCTTCACTACCTAAACACAACTGCACAATTTATTACAGGTGTTGCAACGCAGGCCTGTGGTGCTTACTGGAAGTACCTGGTGGGCTAGTTGGGCCCCAGGGACCCTCAGGATTCAAGGTGACCTAATCCCCCAACTTAAAATGCTCCACGGGGCGCGTTTGCACAGTGGTGAAGGGAGGGGGCGGGGCCTCAGATGACATGTGCGCAAACACGCCCTGTGGTGCGTTTTAAGTTGGGGACTTAATTCCCTTTGAATCCTGAGGGACCCTGGGGGCCAACTAGCCCACCAGGTACCTTCAGTAAGCACAACAGAGTTGCGTTGCAGAGAGGTGAAAAAGGGTGCGGGGCCTCGGAACGCTTCTCTGCAACTCAGCTCTGTGGTCCTAACTGTAGGTACCTGGGGGGCTAGTTGGGCCCCAGGGACCCTCAGGATTCAAGGGGACTCAATCCCGCAGCTTAAAACGTGCCTCAGGCCCCCCCTCCCTTCACCACTGTGCAAACGCGCCCTGTAGCGCGTTTTAAGAGGTAGTTTTAATCCCCCTGCCCTATTATGTACTAGGGACTTGCAGAGGAGGTCATGCTAATCACAGGGGTACCCCAACGCATAGTGTTCCCTAGTGTATGTAGGTGTTTTCACTGTATTCTAAGTGTCTTTTAGCATAGCACTGGCTCTGGTTAGTCAGAGTCAGTTACCACCAGTACCTGTCTGAAAAAGTTGTGGGCACAGGATGATTATGCAACAAGGCCTCTTTCTGCTCCTCTGTTGGTTCTTTCTGCACATCTTTTGCTTCTTTCTGTGCGTTTTTTCTTCTTTCTTCACATGTCCTACCTCTGTAGGCATAGTTAGAAACTAGCATTTAAAAAACCTTTGAAATTCACTTAAAAATCATAGGTTTCAGGCACGTTATAGTTAGAAATTAGCATTTAAAAACCTTTGAAATTCACTGAAAAAACCATAGGTTTCAGACACGTTATAGTTAGAAATTAGCATTTAAAAAACCTTTGAAATTCACTGAAAAAAACATAGGTTTTAGGGACAGTTATAGTTAGTTGGACATTTCACTCGTACAAAACCATAGAAATTCCCCGTTATAGTTAGTTCAGCTAACTATAACTCGCGCCCCCGCAATGCACTGCTGATGACGTCACATATTACATCACTCATGACATGATCAGTGACATCACTGATGACATCACTCATGACATCTCAAATGGCCCCGCCCCCTTCCTTCACCACTCTGCAAACGCGCCCTGGCGCGTTTGCAGAGGGGAACGATTCCCCTTGAATACTGGGGGTCCCTGGGGCCAACTTGCCCACCAGGAACCTCCAGTATGCGCCAGGGGCTGCCTTGCAGAGAGGTGTACAGAGGCCACGCCCCTTTTACACCTCTCTGCAACGCAGCTCTATGGCGCTTTGGAGGTATATGGTGGGCTAGTTGGACTCCGGGGACCCTCAGGATTCAAGGGACTTAATCCCCCAACTTAAAATGCGCCACGGGGCGCGTTTGCACAGTGGTGAAGGGAGGGCGGGGCTTGAGGTGACATGTGTGCAAACAGGCCCCGTGGCGCGTTTTAAGATGGGGAATTAAATCCCCTTCAATCCTGAGGGTCCCTGGGGCCAACTAGCCCAACAGGTACATCCAGAAAGCGCCACAGAGCTGCGTTGCAGAGAGGTGTAAAAGGGGTGTGGCCTCTCTACACGTCTCTGCAACGCAGCCCCTGGCGCATATTGGAGGTTCCTGGTGGTCTAGTTGGCCCCTAGGGACCCTCAGGATTCAAGGGAACTTAATCCCCCAACTTAAAACGCGCCACGGGGCGCGTTTGCAAAGATGTCACCTCAGGCCCCGCCCCTCCCTTCACCATTGTGCAAATATTCCTCTAAAATCAGCCGAAATAGGAATTCCGATTTACTCACCTGTTATAAGGAGAGACCTCAGTGCTGTATCTTTCAGCCCAGTACTGGTCCTGAAAAGTAATTTTAACCGTACTTACCGGTAACTTGAATTTCCTTCATAGGCTAACATTGACTGGTTTCACTTGGAAATTCTTCTAAGTGTGGAGTTTTGGAACTTTAAAATATTCCTCTAAAATCAGCCGAAATACGAATTCCGATTTACTCACCTGTTATCAGGAGAGACCTCAGTGCTGCATCTTTCAGCCCAGTACTGATCCTGAAAAGTAATTTTAACTGTACTTACTGGTAACTTGAATTTCCTTCATAGGCTAACATTGACTGGTTTCACTTGGAAATTCTTCTAAGTGTGGAGTTTTGGAACTTTAAAATATTCCTCTAAAATCAGCCGAAATACGAATTCCGATTTACTCACCTGTTATCAGGAGAGACCTCAGTGCTGCATCTTTCAGCCCAGTACTGATCCTGAAAAGTAATTTTAACCGTACTTACCGGTAACTTGAATTTCCTTCATAGGCTAACATTGACTGGTTTCACTTGGAAATTCTTCTAAGTGTGGAGTTTTGGAACTTTAAAATATTCCTCTAAAATCAGCCGAAATACGAATTCCGATTTACTCACCTGTTATCAGGAGAGACCTCAGTGCTGCATCTTTCAGCCCAGTACTGATCCTGAAAAGTAATTTTAACCGTACTTACCGGTAACTTGAATTTCCTTCATAGGCTAACATTGACTGGTTTCACTTGGAAATTCTTCTAAGTGTGGAGTTTTGGAACTTTAAAATATTCCTCTAAAATCAGCCGAAATACGAATTCCGATTTACTCACCTGTTATCAGGAGAGACCTCAGTGCTGCATGTTTCAGCCCAGTACTGATCCTCAAAAGTAATTTTAACCGTACTTACCGGTAACTTGAATTTCCTTCATAGGCTAACATTGACTGGTTTTCAGCAAAAAAGTTTCAAAGTGTTGATTTTCACAAACTACAAATATTCCTTAAAAATCGCCTGTATGACTTAAACGCATTCTTTCAACTGTTTACAGGAGATGCACCAGTGCTGTATCCAGGATCCAACACTGAGTAAGAAAAAGTAACGATAACAGTTTTTACCTGCTAAGTGAATTTCCTTCCATAGGATAACATTGGTGATTCTATGAGAAAAAGTTTCAAAGTGTCAACTTTTAAAATACAATAATATTCCTTAAAAATCACGACTGTAACCAAAACGCTTTTACTCAACTGTTTACAGGAGATGTACCAGGACTGAATCTAGGATCCAGTCCTGTGGTTACAAAAGTAATCCATAAAGTAACTAATTGCATTTAACTAGAAATTCACATTGAGCTGAATGTTGCATTGTGTTTGAAAATGTGTTGCCCATTGCAACAACTGTAACTACTGTACTTAAAAGTCTATTGCCTATCTGCAAAGTATTTAAACTAAAGTAATTCATTCTGAGAAAGTATTTTTTGTAATGTAATGTATAATGTAATTACAATGTAATTTGACAAATAAAATATGTAAAAAAATTGTTTCTAAAAATGTAGTAAATCAGTATGAAAAAAGTAATATAACAATTAATACATTTAAAAATTGTCATTTACAAAACCTTTGAAATTCACTGAAAAAACCGTAGGTTTCAGGCACGTTATAGTTAGAAATTAGCATTTAAAAACCTTTGAAATTCACTGAAAAAACCATAGGTTTCAGACACGTTATAGTTACAAATTAGCATTTAAAAAACCTTTGAAATTCACTGAAAAAACCATAGGTTTCAGACACGTTATAGTTACAAATTAGCATTTAAAAAACCTTTGAAATTCACTGAAAAACCATAGGTTTTAGGGACAGTTATAGTTACTTGGACATTGCACTCGTACAAAACCCGTGAAATTCCCCGTTATAGTTAGTTCAGCTAACTATAACTCGCGCCCCGCAATGCACTGCTGATGACGTCACATATTACATCACTCATGACATGGTCAGTGACATCACTGATGACATCACTGATGACATCTCAAATGACATCAATGATGACATCATCCACGTGATAATCTGATGCACCTCCTCACACCCTAATATAATCTTTGATACACCCACTCTAAATTACAGACTGCCATTCGCAAAACCATAGACACTCCAACACCAATAACTACATACCCACTCACTGATTCTTAGGTCTACACACACACATCCACTCACTCACCCGTACAGTCACTCATACTTACGGTCACTCAGTACAGGACTATCATATGCACTCTTACTCCTATATAGACACTCAAACAACGCCACTCATCCATAGAGATACTCACACACCTAGTCAGTCATGCAAATAATTAAACACACTGCCATTTACTCACCTATACAGTTATACACACACCAGCTCACTTACTCATACAAATAGTAGCACATTGTTACGCTCTTATACAATCACTGATACAAGCACACAATCATCCATACAGCCACTATCACAATCACTCACTCTTGCTTATAGCTATTTATATACTCCAACACACATATATACTGCTTTTCACATATGTAGTTACTCACACATGTACCACTGGGACATACATTCACTCACTAACACACTCTTACACACACTTACCCACCCATACAGTCTATCACAGATGCACTCTTGAAACCATCCACCCAGTGAATCACCCACTCACACATCTATGCACAGAGTTGCACACACCCCTCCCACACAAACACTCAGGCACCCATACAGATACTCAGACAAGCATTCAATAACTCATATAGAAAATCATTTAGCTATTCACAAACACATGCAGCCACTTACACAGCAACAGACAGACGGATACAGACATACACCCAGTTTAGTCACTAACCCATGCATTCAGTAAGATACGTTAAATCACTCACTTATAGAGTCAGTCACGCACCTACTAAATCATCCATACAGACACTTAGACACCCACTCATTCTTCAATACGTCTTTTCC
Source organism: Calotriton arnoldi (assembly GCA_963921515.1). Lineage (NCBI taxonomy): Eukaryota > Metazoa > Chordata > Amphibia > Caudata > Salamandridae > Calotriton > Calotriton arnoldi. The sequence goes on from CAWUFW010016916.1 coordinate 188,318, forward strand.
TATATATTTTAAAAATATTTAAACTTTACAGAAACACACAGTCACTGGATGATGTCATCAGTGATGTCATTTGAGATGTCATCAGTGATGTCATCAGTGATGTCACTGACCATGTCATGAGTGATGTAATATGTGACGTCATCAGCAGTGCATTGCGGGGGCGCGAGTTATAGTTAGCTGAACTAACTATAACGGGGGAATTTCACGGGTTTTGTACGAGTGCAATGTCCAAGTAACTATAACTGTCCCTAAAACCTATGGTTTTTTCAGTGATATATATATATATATATATATTTCAAATGGGATCATTCGTCTTTGAAAAAATAATCATCCAGCACTCCCAAAGGAATTGGTCACTCAGTAGTTTTTATTCATGTGACGATAAACATCAACGCGTTTCAGCAGTCCCTTGCTACCTTGTTCATATATATATATATATATATATTATCTACTGGCGGTTGCCAGTAGATAGTTATAGTTAGGACCTAGTTTCCATAGGAAACTCGTTTTTTGTTTTCTCAATATCTTTGGCGCAGGTCCACGAATCTTCGCGAAATTTTCAAAAATCGTAGCCCGCTCCAGGCAGCTCCTGTCTTGAAAGTTTCGGGGTGATTTGGCAAGTGGGGGCCGAGAAAAAAGGGGGGTCCCAAAACATGTTTTCTCCATGTTAATTCCCATAGGAAACTTTAGACAAAGCTACAGCCCGAACTGCTGAACGGAATTACACCAAACTTGGCAAAAAGGTAGCCCTTGTTTCAGAAAGAGACCTTTTTGTTAAATGGTGTAAATCCGTTGAGTAGTTCCTGAGAAATTCAAAAAATAGAGGTCAAAAAATGCATTTCCCATAGGAAACTTTAGACACGGTTACAGCCGAAACTGCTGAACGGAATTACACCAAATTTGCCAAAAAGGTAGCCCTTGGTTCAGAAAGAGACCTAATTTTAAATGGTGTAAAACCGTTCAGTAGTTGCTGAGAAAATAAAAAAATAAAAGTTTTGATATCTATGGCCGTGGTGGATCCGCGCACCCTCCCGATCACGAGCTGAATTCTAATTGGCTGTCAACACTCCAAACCAGGAAGTGTTGGCAGCCATCTTGTTTCTCGGTAACCGAGGCACAAGAAAACAGGGAAACAAACACAAAAAACAAGAAAAGGGGGCAGGGTTGAAACACCCTGACGCCATAGTCCTGCTCAGGGGGTCCCACAAGGACCCCCAGGGCCAAATAAAGCATTTTTTTTTTTTTTTTTTTAAACAGCGGAATGCACGCTGGGTGCGCGGAGCCGGATGAAAAATTTTAAAAAATGAAGCGAGGGCTTCCTTACTTCGTTAATTTTAAGCCCCTGGGAGGGCCAGGTCCCGGGGGATTTGGTAAAACTAAAGCAGGGGGCCCCCGCAGCCCCGGGGACCGCCACCTCCCGGGGCTTTGTTTTTTAAAATAACAAATACTGTGTGGGGGGCTCGAGCCCCCACACGCCCGGGGACCACCACCTCCCCGGGGCACTAACTGTTTAAATGCGGGGGTCCATTTTGGACCCCCGAGCCCCGGGGACCATCACCTCCCCGGGGCTTTAGAAAAGTTGGGAGGGAGCCTTTGATGGCCCTGGGGACCGCCACCCCCCAGGGCCGGCTCCTGCAGTGTCCCGGGGTGCCCACCCCCGGGACACTGCTGTTTGCTATGGTAGGGCGGGAGCACGTCTCCCGCCCTACCATAGCAAACTCTGGTTTGGATTTTGGAAGAGAGAGCAGGAAACCTGCTCTCTCTTCCAAAATCCAAAGCAGATTGCTTTTCCACACGGGGAGCTGGATGTTAGCAGCTCCCCATGTGGAAAAGCAGTGCTGGCTCCCGCTTGAGGCGGGGAGCCAGCGGGACCGTGGGGGCATTGGGTCTCCCCCCATGGTCCCCTATGAAGTGGCTAGGCCCCGGGGCATGGGGTCCCCGGGGTGAATATAAATGACTGGTAGGAGCCGGTTTTTTTTATCAAAAAATTTGGAGTCGCGACCCTAGCGCGGTGCTCAGCGCGGCTCCCTGGTGTGAACGCGCGGGTGCGCGACTCCCAGCGCGGCCCCCTGTGTGAATGCATGGGGTGCGCGACTCCCAGCGCGGCCCCCTGGTGTGAACGCGCGGGGTGCGCGACTCCCAGCGCGGCCCCCTGGTGTGAACGCGAGGGGTGCGCGACCCTTACTCGCTCTGGGTGCGCGACTTCAAGCAAAAAAAAATAAGATTTTTTTAAAAATAAACCTAGGTTATATGTTTGGATCTTGGGTGGCTCTAAAAAGAGCCTTTGTGTTTATTGGGAGATTTTTGTAGCTACATGTAAGTGCCGATGCAGAGTCTTAAGTTGTTGAGAAGGACTCTGTTTCCCTTATCTGTGAAATGTACACCATCACTCCTGTAGATACCATCCATATCAAAACGCATATTGTTGTTGTATATGGAGCCCATACTATGGTCTCTGAGGTAAGCAGAAACAGCTTTATTGACATTTTTTCTAGCTTTCTCAATCTGTGGACAGAAATGATTGGACCAGTTCCATTTCTGTCTTTGGCATATGTTAGAGTACACAAAGGCAGTTTGGGGGAAAAGTAACATCAATTCTGCAAAGGTGTCCTTCATTAGCATTTCCAGACCTAGCCCAGTCATTGTGCCTAGGTCATTGCCACCGCAGTGCACAATCATGAGGTCAGGTGGTTGGAGATGCAAAAGGATTGAACCAATGGCATCAATTGGTGCCACTTTAATCCTCTCTGTCCAATCCATTTAATGTCTACATTTTGCAAACCTAGGTCTTTGTCAATACCTCTGCTTTCAGCATACCTTTTGCACCAGAAAACATAGCTGTGTCCAATAATCCACACAGAAAGTATCTTGAAGGGATCTCTGTAGGTAATCAGAAGATGTCTGTAGCTGAGGTAGGCAGGTGGTACAATGAAATCTATCTAAAATGGTGGACAAGATGCTGTTTTTAAGAAAGTAGAGAGTTGATTGGCTGTTTAAGAAAATTCTACATTCAAATATAGGGTGCATTTTACTTTGTTTAGAAAGCATGTTTCTTATTGGTTGGTAACAAATGTTGGAAAGGTACAGCAGAAAGGATAAGGGCAGGCTTTGCAAAGCCAACCACACCTTCTGTTGGCATTTGCAACATTGTGTGGTGAACTTGTGACCTGGCAGCTAAATTGAATGTTACATGACCTGTTGCTATGGAAACTGACATTAAGGAGAAGGGTTGAAGATGTCAGTTGAAAAGTGTTAATCTCTATGACCAATGGAAATACGTTTTTCAATTTGAAAAACACTGGGAAGCAATGCCATTTGTGGCTTATGTGTATATGTATGGAAAAATAGAGGGAAACTTTGCCAATACTGGTTTGACTTTGGAAAGTGTGCTGTTCTATATTGACTGTGTGTTAAACAGAATCCTGTCTGACTGTGTGAGATTTTTCATTCAACAGATTTATTTAAAAGGTGAGTTATATCTTTTAGAGATTTATGTAATATAGATTTGAAAATGTTATGAAACTGTGCTGGTTAAATTAATGTATTAAATGTACAGATATATATTGGCATGATTTCTATTGTATTTGAACTTTGTTTAAAAAATAGTATGTGCAGTAATATATATATTATTACGTGTCTTGAAAGGTATATTTGAATGATGCCTCTTATTTATTATTAATTGGTTAAATATGCACGAAGAATGTGTATTTTCAAAAATGTTCAGATAAGGTGCAGTTTATTAGGCATGCATATTTCTTCGCAGTAAAAGGTGTAGCTTAATAATATTGCATTATTATAGATAGTTTGGTAAAATGAGGTACAACTGTTCTGTTTGCAAGATGATCATATAAGGTGTTAATGATTACAATTCTGTTATTAATTTGTATAGTTTGTGTGGTTTTAGAAATCCTCATACAAAAAGGTGTTGTTTATTCTTCTTCTTCATTAAGTCTGTTGAGAGGTACAGTTTGATGATGTTGCATATTTTTAGATTTAATGGTCAATATGTAGCTCTAAAGAAAACAGTATATTTTATTCTTTCTGGTATATAGAAGTTATCTACTTAAGTAGATAGTATGTCATGACTCATGTATTTGTTTAGATTGTTTTTATAAATGTTGAAATTATATTTACTGGATTAATGAGAGGTACTTGACAGATTAGAGGAATGCTAAGGTAGTGGATATGGTATTTTATTACTGCATGAGAAGTGATTTCTGGTTCTATATTGTCTAACCTCGTAGTTATTATTTAACTACAATCTATGCATTTAAGGAGTAAGTCATACAGTAACTTATGTTGTGGTAAAATCAGCAATACAGTATATATGCAATCCAGCAATTCCTTTGTCACTCCCTGTGGACTCTTTCAATCATTCTGCCATGTCCTTAATTAATCACACTGCCAAAACGCAAGCAGTAATAAATTCACCATTCTATTAACCATGTCCTTATCTAATCACTGTGCCGAAACAGAAGCACTTATAAACTCACCCTGCTGTGAACTACCAGCACTCTAACTATCCAGTCACTGTCCATGCACTTGTACAATGACTCAGGCATTAAGACACGCAGTGCTACAGTCACATGTGCACAATCTATGTGGTCCCCTAACCCCCTGCAGACTACTGATTCACTTGGGCAAAAATCCAGGTAGTAGCCATGTAGTTCAGCATTCACAGTGTCATTCTCTGTCCACTCCTACTATCGTCCTGACAGAACCATGTTGTTATCTAATCACTGTGCTGAAACACAAGCACTTATAAACTCACCCTGCTGGCAAATAGCACCACTCTAACTATCCAGTCACTGTCCATGCACTTGTACAATGACTCAGGTATGACACCCAGTGCTACAGTCAAATGTGCACAACCTATGCGGTCTGCTAACCCCCTGCGGACTACTGTTTCACTCCTGCCAAAATCCAGGTAGTAGCCATGTAAGTCAGCAATCACACTGTCACTCTCTGTCCATTCCTGCAATCATCCGGACAGAACCATGTCCTTATCTAATCTCTGTGCCGAAACACAAGCACTTATAAACTCACTCTGCTGTGAACTACCAGCACTCTACTTATCTACTCACTGTCCATGCACTTGTAAAATGGCTCAGGCATTAAGACACGCAGTGCTACAGTCACATGTGCACAATGTATGAGGTCCCCTAACCCCCTGCAGACTACTGATTCACTCCTGCAAAAATCCAGGTAGTAGGCATGCAAGTCAGCAATCACAGTGTTAGTCTCTGTGCACTCCTGCAATCATCCTGACAGAACCATGTCCTGATCTAATATCTGTGCCGAAACACAAGCACTTATAAACTCACCCTACTGTCAACTACCAGCACTCTAACTATCCAGTCACTGTCCATGCACTTTTCCATGACTCAGGCATTAAGACCCGCAGTGCTACAGTCAAATGTGCACAATATATGCAGTCTCCAAACCCCCTGCAGGCTACTGATTCACTCCTGCAATAACCCAGGTAGTAGCCATGTAGTTCAGCAATGACAGTGTCAATCTCTGTCCACTCCTACTATCATCCTGACAAAACCATGTCGTTATCTAATCACTGTGCTGAAACACAAGCACTTATAAATGAATGAACACTTATAGAGCGCATGGTTACCCATGGGCATCCCAGCGCTAGGCATCCGGTAGGCTACAAGATAAGTAAGCTAAAAGCAGACTAATGAAAAAGAAAAGTTTTCAAAAGTTTTCTGAACTTAAGATGTTCAGGTTCAGAGCGTATGTGTAGAGGCAGACTGTTCCAGAGTCGAGATGCATTATATGTGAACAGTCGACCTCCACTCCGTGAACGTTTAATCTTAGGTACACAGATCAGTCCTTTTTTCCCCGATCTCAGGGTTCTGTTGGGTACATAAGGCTTACTCCAGGAGCGGATCAGAGGCGGGCCTTTCCCAAAAAAGATTTGTGGGTGATACAGAGAGCCTTAAATTGCACTCTTTCCTGGACAGGCAGCCAGTGAAGGGTAGCAAGAGCAGGTCTTGCAGAGGAGCGTTTAGGTATATTCAGGAGCATCCGCGCTGCACAGTTCTGTACTGTTTGCAGTCTTTTAATGGTGGCCTGTGGAGCTCCCAAATATAGGGCATTAGCATAGTCAAGCCGTGAAAGCACTAAGGCCTGTACCAACAGTCGTCTCGCCAAAGGCGGAAGCAAGGGAAGTAATTTTCTAAATTTTCTTAGTAGACCAAAATAACTCGCCGCCACCATGCGTGATTGCTCTCTAAAATCAAGATTGCAATCGATCCATACTCCCAAACTCTTTACTTGTTTTTTAGGAGCAGGAGGGGAACCCAGGCATTTGGGCCACAAATGTTCCACGTTTAGGGGAGCAGACTTCCCCAGGAGCAGCAGTTCAGTCTTGGATCCATTAAGTTTGAGAAAAGAATTGCTCATCCAGTTAAAAACTTTTTGAAGACAGGTGGAAAGGTCGGGGTCTGGTTGGTTAACTTGCTTCAAGGAGACAATAAGTTGTGTATCGTCAGTATACGTAATTATCTGTACCCCAAATGGGAGTACCAATTCGGCCAACGAGCTCATGTACACGTTGAACATCGTTGGAGTTAGGGCAGACCCTTGCGGAACCCCACAAGTCAAAGAATTGGGTTTTGAAGAGCATTCCCCTTCGAAAACCGAATAAACCCTATCCAGAAGGAAAGACTGTAACCACTTTAATGCCAGTCCAGTCACTCCAGCATCTCTCAGTCTTTGTATCAGAAGTTGGTGATTGACAGTATCGAAGGCTGCGCTGAGGTCTAACAGTTGTCGATAGTCTTCCTAATTTCTTCTACTGCAACCAATATGGACGTCTCAGTGCCATATTGGGGCCTAAAACCTGTTTGCGTGCAGTGTAAACAATTATTATCTTCCAAGAACGCTGATAAAATTGAATTAATATATTTTTCAGTAAGTTTACTGACCCCTGGCAGTAAAGAAATTGGACGATAATTTTCCCAATTATCTGGGTCAAGGTTCGGTTTTTTCAGAAGCGCTTTCACCCTGGCATGTTTCCATTGTGGTGGCACAATCCCGCTTCTAAGTGAGGAGTTGATACATTCAAGTATAACCGGTGATACCACCTCCGCAATTTTGTGAAGAATTCTGGGGGGGCAACATCTAGGGGGGAACCCGATTTAAGTTCATTCAGCAATCTATATAGGGTGTTAAAATCCAAGGCATGAAATTCCTCCAACAAAGGAAAAGTGTCAGAAGGAATTATATCATTTGATCCACCTACTTGGAGAACACTCAAATGAGGAAAAGAATTATAGATGGTTTGTATCTTTTCCGAAAAAAAGTCGGCGATTTGTTCACAACGAAGTTGAGCATTATTGATATCAGAGGGAGGAGTGGGGGGGTAAGGAGAGAGTTGGCAATTTTAAAAATCTCCTTGAGGAGTTTGTGGCTAAAATAATTCCTTGATAGTAGAGGGCTTGAGCATTTTTAATTTCGTTTTTGTATGTTTTAATAGCTTCTCGGTATTTATTTCTCATAACCTCGGAAAGATCCTTTCTCCAGCTTCTTTCCTGCCTTTTACATACTTGTTTAAGCTGACGGAGTTTTGGGAGTACCAAGGGTTGTGTTTGTTTCCCCACCCTTTCCAACATTTCCTTTTTCGGGAGGACACTGTTAAGTGCAAGCTCAAGCCAATTATTGTAGTTATCATTGGCAACAATAGGGTTAGGATGAACTGGGGGAACCGTGTCCTGTAGGGTACTAATAAAAGTATCCAAGGGGAGTTTCGACCAGTTGCAAGCAATTTTTGTAGCTCTAACAGTTGGAATAATAGCGTCTGGTAGCGTCCAGGTAAAAGGGAGTAAAAAATGATCTGACCTGGGATAGGAACCGCATCCTCTACCACGAGCTGGTTTATGTTGGAGAAAATAGGGTCCAACAGATGTCCCTTAATATGAGTGGGGCTATTTGTTTTTAGCATTAAATGGAACATTGCCAAATCATCAACTAATTCCACTATGGACCCAGATAGGTCATCCTCCAAATGCAGGTTGATGTCACCCAAAATTGTAAAATTAGGGGAGGCACTGGCTAGATTTGCACCCACATCAGGTAAATCCTTTCTAAAGAGCCCTATTGGGCCTGGTGGCCGATAAACTAAGATCCCTGAAAACGTATACGTGGGAGCCAGCTCAATTACAAAGGACATGCTTTCACAGTCAGGGACAGGGTTTGTAGTTAATCTGCAGACAAAGCTATCCTTGTGGATGATGGCTAAGCCACCTCCACGCCCTACCCTGCGATCAAGCCTTTGGATAACATAATTAGAAGGAAGAGATTGGACAACATCAAAATCCGAATCACTATTTAGCCAAGTCTCAGTTAAGAATAAAGCATCAGGAGTTCTTTCTTCAAGGAGAAGATGTATTTCATTGGAGTGTTTGGGGAGCGAGCGACAGTTAAGTAGCAACATTTTGTACGTTTTATCTTTAGTAATATTCGGAGGAACCTGGATGGACGTTTGGAGGCTAAATTTACAGTTGGTACAATGTAGATTAGTCCTGTCAGGCAGTATAGCATGGGCACACTTACTGTCAGTCTCTGTTCTCAGGGCGTGAAGTTGGTCAGGGTTATAAATGATTTTTTCCCACTCCGAGCCAACAGGGGTTCCTGCCCCTGTCCCCGTCTGGGCGCGGACGGGCGCAGACGGGCTTGCCTTAGGCGCGCCTTCGGCGCGGTCGCGTCATCGGCCGATTTATCGCGGCCAGAATGACGTGCGTTAGCGTGAGTAGACTGAACCGCTAACCTGTGTTTAGTGCGTCTCCCCCAAGCTATAACAAGCTCAAAAACAGTGCACAATCACTTCCACGTAACTGAGTCTTCCCCCCGAGCTATAACACAGCTCATGAATGTGACAACAGTTAAAATACAGTTATTATGAAAATATCTAAAAACAGTTATAAAATACAGCGAGATTCAGGAGAGAATGATTTAGCTCACGTAGATTCCCCTATCACTCACCCTGATGTCAAGTACCAGCACTCTAATTATCCAGTCACTGTTCATGCACTTGTACAATGCCTCAGGCAGTAAGACACGCAGTGCTACAGTCAAATGTGCACAATCTATGTGGTCTCCAAACCCCCCGCAGACTACTGATTCACTCGTGCAAAAATCCAGGTAGTAGCCATGTAGTTCAGCAATCACAGTGTCAGTCTCTGTCCACTCCTACTATCATCCTGACAAAACCATGTCGTTATCTAATCACTGTGCTGAAACACAAGCACTTATAAACTCACCCTGCTGTCAAGTACCAGTACTCTAATTATCCAGTCACTGTTCATGCACTTGTACAATGCCTCAGGCAGTAGGAGACGCAGTGCTACAGTCACATGTGCACAATCTATGCGGTCTCCTAACCCCCTGCAGACTACTGATTCACTCCTGCCAAAATCCAGGTAGTAGCCATGTAAGTCAGCAATCACACTGTCACTCTCTGTCCACTCCTGCAATCATCCTGACAGAACCATGTCCTTATCTAATCTCTGTGCCGAAGCACAAGCACTTATAAACTCACTCTGCTATGAACTACCAGCACTCTACCTATCTACTCACTGTCCATGCACTTGTACAATCCCTCAGGCATTAACAGACACAGTGGTACAGTGAAATGTGCACAATGTATGTGGTCCCCTAACCCCCTGCAGACTACTGATTCACTGCTGCACAAATCCAGGTAGTAGGCATGCAAGTCAGCAATCACAGTGTCATTCTCTGTCCACTCCTGCAATCATCCTGACAGAACCATGTCCTTATCTAATCTCTGTGCCAAAACACAAGCACTTATAAACTCACCCTGCTGTCAACTACCAGCACTCTAACTATCCAGTCACTGTCCATGCGCTTTTTCCATGACTCAGGCATTAAGACACGCAGTGCTACAGTCACATGTGCACAATCTATGCGGTCCCCTAACCCCCTGCAGACTACAGATTCACTCCTGCAAAAATCCAGGTAGTAGCCATGTAGTTCAGCAATCACAGTGTCAGTCTCTGTCCACTCCTGCAATCATCCTGACAGAACCATGTCCTTATCTAATCTCTGTGCCGAAACACAAGCACTTATAAACTCACCCTCCTGTCAAATAGCAGCACTCTATCTATCCAGTCAGTGTCCATGCACTTGTACAATGACTCAGGCATTAAGACATGCAGTGCTACAGTCACATGTGCACAACCTATGCAGTCTGCTAACCCCTGCAGACTACTGATTCACTCCTGCCAAAATCCAGGTAGTAGCCATGCAAGTCAGCAATCATACTGTCACTCTCTGTCCACTCCTGCAATCATCCTGACAGAACCATGTCCTTATCTAATCTCTGTGCCGAAACACAAGCACTTATAAACTCACCTTGCTGTCAAATAGCAGCACTCTATCTATCCAGTCACTGTCCATGCACTTTTTCCATGACTCAGGCAATAAGACAGGCAGTGCTACAGTCACATGTGCAGAATCTATGCGGTCCCCTAACCCCCTGCAGACTACAGATTCACTCCTGCAAAAATCCAGGTAGTAGCCATGTAGTTCAGCAATGACAGTGTCAATCTCTGTCCACTTCTACTATCATCCTGACAGAACCATGTCGTTATCTAATCACTGTGCTAAAACACAAGCACTTATAAACTCACCCTGCTGTCAAGAACCAGCACTCTAATTATCCAGTCACTGTCCATGCATTTTTTCCATGACTCAGGCATTAAGGCACGCAGTGCTACAGTCAAATGTGCACAATATATGCAGTCTCCAAACCCCTTGCAGACTACTGATTCACTCCTGCAAAAGTCCAGGTAGTAGCCATGTAGTTCAGCAATGACAGTGTCAATCTCTGTCCACTTCTACTATCATCCTGACAGAACCATGTCGTTATCTAATCACTGTGCTGAAACACAAGCACTTATAAACTCACCCTGCTGTCAAGTACCAGCACTCTAATTATCCAGTCACTGTTCATGCACTTGTACAATGCCTCAGGCAGTAAGACACGCAGTGCTACAGTCACATGTGCACAATCTATGCGGTCTCCTTACCCCCTGCAGACTACTGATTCACTCCTGCCAAAATCCAGGTAGTAACCATGTAAGTCAGCAATCACACTGTCACTCTCTGTCCATTCCTGCAATCATCCTGACAGAACCATGTCCTTATCTAATCTCTGTGCCGAAACACAAGCACTTATAAACTCACTCTGCTGTGAACTACCAGCACTCTACCTATCTACTCACTGTCCATGCACTTGTACAATGCCTCAAGCATTAAGACACGCAGTGCTACAGTCACATGTGCACAATGTATGAGGTCCTCTAACCCCCTGCAGACTACTGATTCACTCCTGCAAAAATCTAGGTAGTAGGCATGCAAGTCAGCAATCACAGTGTCAGTCTCTGTGCACTCCTGCAATCATCCTGACAGAACCATGTCCTTATCTAATCTCTGTGCCAAAACAGAAGCACTTATAAACTCACCCTGCTGTCAACTACCAGCACTCTAACTATCCAGTCACTGTCCATGCATTTTTTCCATGACTCAGGCATTAAGACACGCAGTGCTACAGCCCAATGTGCACAATATATGCAGTCTCCAATCCCCCTGCAGACTACTGATTCACTCCTGCAATAACCCAGGTAGTAGCCATGTAGTTCAGCAATGACAGTGTCAATCTCTGTCCACTCCTACTTTCATCCTGACAAAACCATGTCGTTATCTAATCACTGTGCTGAAACACAAGCACTTATAAACTCACCCTGCTGTCAAGTACCAGCACTCTAATTATCCAGTCACTGTTCATGCACTTGTACAATGCCTCAGGCAGTAAGAGACGCAGTGCTATAGTCACATGTGCACAATCTATGCGGTCTCCTAACCCCCTGCAGACTACTGATTCACTCCTGCCAAAATCCAGGTAGTAGCCATGTAAGTCAGTAATCACACTGTCACTCTCTGTCCACTCCTGCAATCATCCTGACAGAACCATGTCCTTATCTAATCTCTGTGCCGAAACACAAGCACTTATAAACTCACTCTGCTGTGAACTACCAGCACTCTACCTATCTACTCACTGTCCATGCACTTGTACAATGCCTCAGGCATTAACAGACACAGTGGTACAGTGAAATGTGCACAATGTATGTGGTCCCCTAACCCCCTGCAGACTACTGATTCACTGCTGCAAAAATCCAGGTAGTAGGCATGCAAGTCAGCAATCACAGTGTCAGTCTCTGTGCACTCCTGCAATCATCCTGACAGAACCATGTCCTTATCTAATCTCTGTGCCAAAACACAAGCACTTATAAACTCACCCTGCTGTCAACTACCAGCACTCTAACTATCCAGTCACTGTCCATGCGCTTTTTCCATGACTCAGGCATTAAGACACGCAGTGCTACAGTCACATGTGCACAATCTATGCGGTCCCCTAACCCCCTGCAGACTACAGATTCACTCCTGCAAAAATCCAGGTAGTAGCCATGTAGTTTAGTAATCACAGTGTCAGTCTCTGTCCACTCCTGCAATAATCCTGACAGAACCATGTCCTTATCTAATCGCTGTACGGAAACCCAAGCATTTATAAATTCACCATTCTCTTTTGTTGCACTACTCTAATAATCCAGTCAGTACCCATGTACTCATGTAATGACCCAGGTACTAATACATCTAGTATTTCAATCATCTATCCACTATTGATACAGTCCTCTAAACACATAAACACTACTTATTTAGTTCTACAGTTATTCAGTTAGTATCTGTGTCTTGCAGTAAATGAATTGTGATTTTAAAACAAAGTGTTTATATACAACGTGTTTGTTTAGTAATACAATAGTATATTTTATAAATTTATTTTAATAATGTCATATATATATATTTTTTAACAGGTATTGTTCATCATCATTAAAAAAAACTTACCATGACTAGAATAACACAAAAGAGGAAAGAACAAAAAAAGGATTATTATTTGAAGAAAACACAACAGCAAAAATTAGATGAACTACAACATGTGGGAAAAAAGAAAATGTCTTGTGGTAACAGAACAAAAGAATTTATTAAAAAACTTTCAAAGGCTAGAAACAGTGTGCACAATGTGGAAAGTAGAAAGAATGCCTCAACAACAACAAAGAATAAGAAGAAAAAAGGCAAAAATAATGGGAAATCACGGTCTAAAGAAACAATGTATGGTAAAAGGAGAAAAATCTATTTGATGAAATAAGGAAAAGAATGTTTTACAATAGAGTTGTCTTTAATTTGTTAAAAGATGTGAAGAAATATAAAAAATGATCAGCATTTTATAAAAAGAAGAAACAGATTGAAACTATTGTTGAGAAGGCTTTTGATTTAAAAAGGACATTATTCATTTTAATTTTAAACAGAATTCGATCACTAGATAAGCCAATACATTTTATGAAGGCCAAAAGTAAAAACAAGAAAGTAATTAACAGAACTAACTTTTGTGATATTTTTTTGGGTGAATGGAAACACAGTTCAAGTTCAGAGCCTTTTTTAATGAAGAGAGTTATTTTCAAACCAATACATTATTGCTTGCAGTTGATACCAGTGGCCGTGCTTATGAGGTTAGAAATGGTTGTCCAATTGAAAAAGAGAAGATGGTTCCCAGAAATGAAGAAGTGATAGCTGATGAAGTTCTAGGGAGACGTACTAAAGCCCCAGTGTGTACTTGGGATTGTAGTAGTATTTGCAGTATACAACAGGAATCTATTGATATTTTACGGAATTTTTTACAAGTCTATAGTAAAAAAAGTGTTAAACAAAAGATTAAGATGTTGCAAGGACTAGATCCTTGCAGAGTGAGAAAAATACCGGTTTGCAAGGTCATTCTCTGGCTTGTCTTTCTAGAAAAGTATGTCAAAGTGTTTTTCATCATTTTAGAATGTTTGCAGTACATCATTCTCAAATGCGGAAGTTAGTCAGAAGATTGTATTATGCAAAAAGTCCAGCAATAATTTTAAATGACTTAAACAGTGCTCTTTTGCATGGGTCAGTATCAGATGTAAAAAAAGATTGTGATGAAATAGAGTTTCGTTACTTTGGTCCTGAAGAAGAGAGTGGACAAAATGAGACAGTGATAGAAGTAGGTGTTGAAGAAACTGTGGCAAATAGTAGTACAGAGAAGTTTGAAGAACAAATTACAAAGTTTAAGGTAATTTCGTGTGAAAGGCCAAATTATACTTGTATTTGTTGTCGACTGAACTCACTATAAAAATCAGACTAGGAATGTTGATCTGTATTTAAAAAGTAATAGAGAAAATAATGATAAGTGGATGGAATTTGCAACTTATTTGTTGGTAGAGGATTGCTTTGATTTGGGTACTGATCAGCGTATTTGTAAATATTGTTATAACAAATTAGACGATAATAAAATGCCTGCTAGAGCTGTCCATAATAATCTAGAGTTGGGAACTATTCCTCCAGAACTGATAGATTTAAACACATATGAATCTATTCTGATTCAATGTGTGCACCCATTTCAGGCTATTGTTCGTATGGAGCCTAAAACAGGTAAATTGCCTCCTACAGATTTACAGAGAGGATTAAAAGGTAGAGTTGTATATTTACCACTAGATTTAAAGAAAAATATTGAAACTATTGGTGTACAGAATGTAGAAAGTGAACCACTAGTTATTCTAGTTAATGGTGTTCCTACTAAGAGTAAGAAAATCTGGCAGGAATTAGTGGATGTCAGGAAAGTGCAAAAGGCAACATTATATCTTATAAAAAACAATGATTACTACAAAAATGTGTATGTGGAAGAAGAAGAAATACTTTTAGGAGATGATAGTGAAATGTCAAGTGGTCAAATTGAGAAAGTGGACATGTCCAAAAGTGAAGAAATTTATGAACATTATAGTGTACATCCACTTCATTCGAAAGAAGTCATGGGGAATACTATTGAATTATTCCAAATGAAGAAAGCGAAGGGGACTCCCATGAGTGTTTGGGAAAAAAGTTTGGAAGCTCGTTGTTTTCCCCAGCTGTTCCCAACTGGAAAAGGTGGACGATATGACGAACGATCAGTACAGATTCCTGCATCAGAATATCGGACAACAAGATTGTATGCAGGAGATCCAAGATTTCGACAATGTATCCCATATATATTTCATCTTTTGTTTGAGAGTGACTTGTCTGGACTTTCATATGCAGTCAACCACATATTAAAAACAGGAGTACATCTTCAAAATGTTTCTGCAAAGGAATTTATGGATAAAGTACATCAGAGAGACGATCATTTAGAATCTCAACTGATTAATTTGATGGCATGTCAGCGTGGTACTAATGAGTATTGGTATCGTCGTCATGGAGAACTTAAATGCATGCTAAGGAACTTAGGGACTCCTACGTGGTTTGTTACCCTAAGCTGTGCTGAATACGCTTGGGATGATTTACTTGAATTTCTCCGAGAAGCAAATTAAAATATTTAAAATATTGAATACAAGACACCTGGAGAATTGTGTTCTTTTGATCCTGTAAATGTATGCAAATATTTCAATCATAGGTTTGAAGCTATGATGTCTTTTATCAGCAATAAAAAGAATCCTCCTCTTGGAGAAGTTATTGATTTCTTTTGGAGAAAGGAGTATCAAGCTTGAGGTGCTCCTCATATACATATGCTTTTATGGATCAAGGATGCACCCAAATTTGGAACTGATTCGGATGACACTGTTTTATCTTTTATTGAAGATTATGTTACATGTGCTATACCAAAATGAACAGAAGAAAACAACTTAAGGCAACAAGTGTTACGATTCCAAAGTCATCGATGTGGCAAATACTGTCGACGGAAATACAAGTCGAAGGAAAAGTTTTATACCAAATGTCGTTTTGGATTTCCACGTCCAGTAATATCCAAAGGAAGAGTAAACAGTTTCATGTCAGCAGTGAGACATACCATCACTAGAAAATCACCCAAAAATACTAACAATTTGAAAAGAAGTGAAGAATCAAAGTATATCAATGATTATAATCCAGTTATTCCCTCGATGTGGAATGCTAATATGGATATCCAGTATGTTGCGGATAATTCCATTGCTGTTGCTCGGTATGTAACATCATACATAACAAAATAAGAAAAGACGGAGTTGAAAGAAATGTGGGAAGAAATTTCTCACGAGAAGAGTCTTAGTAAGAAATTGTACAGTTTCAGTTTGAAGATGTTATCCCATCGAGAGATTGGAGCGTACGAATGCTCGGATCGGTTGTCGTCTGCAAGTTTATATTCAAAGTCAAGAGGAATCATTTGGGTGAGTCTAGGTCTTGCTGCAACGCGAAATCGAGTACTTAAATCTATACAAGAAATTGAATATTTAGCAATAAATGAACCGGAAAGCACAGATATTGTCAAAACAAACATGTTGGATACATACTATCCAAATAGAAGTCGTCATCTTGAAAACATATGTCTTTATGAAGTGCTGCAATATTACAGTTTTAAGAGAAATACTACAGAAAACATAAATGAAGGAAAATATGCAGTGATTCGTTCAGAAGGATGTTTGGTGAAACAAAGTAAAGGAAATCTGATTAATCATAGGAAACTGAGTTGTGATACTCCTGTTAAAGAGAATTTTACTATTTAGCACTTTTGCAACTCTTCAAGCCTTGGCGTACGGAATTGGAATTACTTGGAGATTTTCAGTGCTATGAAGATTATTTCAATGCATGTAAAGATAGCATTGAATGCACAGTTTTTGCAAATTATCTAAAAATGTTGAATGAAGAAATTGATCAAGAAGCTACTATTGCAGCTGAGATTGCTAGAGACAGTTCGCAAGACAGTCAAAGTTCTGCTCCACTGAGTCAAGATCCACTAGGACAACCAATTCTTGAAAATGAAGCAGCAATCGCCATGAGTGAAGTGGAAACAGCAATGCATCAAGCTCAAGAAGATATTATGGACTTAGGAAACTTGGAAGAACAACTAAATATTGAACAGAAAGAAATATATCAGCAAGTGAGACAACAGATCGACCATGGTTTTCTTCATGAAAAGAAAGAATGCACATGCACATCATTTCAACCTATCCGAATATATGTCAGTGGTCAAGCTGGTACAGGAAAAAGTTTCTTAATTAAAGTTTTGACCAGTTATCTACAGAAAACAACTGACTCACATTTGTCTTGTGTTGTAACTGCTCCAACTGGGTTGGCAGCACACAACATTAAAGGAATTACATTACATCGTTTACTAATGCTACCTGTAGAGCATGAAAATAAATTGGAATATCACAAGCTATCTGGAGAAGCTTGTTATGAAGTTTCAAGAGTACTAAAGAAAATGAAACTTCTGATAATTGATGAGGTGAGCATGGTCTCAAACTTAATGCTTGCCTTTGTGCATTTAAGAATGCAGCAAATTCTAAAAACAGAATACGATGTCTTATTTGGAGGAAAACATGTGATAGTTTTTGGTGATCTACTGCAACTTACTCCTGTAAAAGGGCAACCAGTATTTAAAATGCTTGTGCATGAAGACACCAGAAAGTCTTTGGGAAGTGTTGGAAACGTTAACATTTGGTCATATTTTGAATACAAAGAACTCATTAAAAATATGCGACAGGCAAATGATGTTGATTATGGAACCATTCTTTAAGATATAAGAATTGGAGTATTGACAGAACATGGCAAACAAGCTTTGCAAAGTCGGCTACTTACAAACTTGTTTCCAAATGAAAATATAGTTCCTGAAAAAATATATTAAAAAATTGCAGAAAATACATCTATAATCTGCCTAATGCCAACACTGCGAGAGTGTTCCACATTCAATGAAGAACTTTTAAAGCTGGAAAATGAACAAATAATAAAAATGGAAGCCCTTGATAAAATAGAACATGAAGGAAGAACTATTATTTTGATGGAAAAATTAAAAACAAAATTGGATTCTTTAGAAAAATCTATATCTAAAACTGCTGGTTTAGAAAAGAATTTATATCTATGTGTAAACTGTCGGGTAATTTTACGGCGTAATTTGGATGTGGAAAAAGGTTTAGTAAATGGTGCAATGGGTAAAGTTGTTGATTTTGTTAATTATCAAAATAGAGATGGAATTGAATTTTTGAAAATCAAATTTGATTAAATTGAAGAAGTAAAACAAATTGGTCGTTGTTCGGTTCGTTTTTTGCTTGTTAAAGATTTGTATGTTCGTAGAAAACAGTTTCTTCTTTCTTTGGCATATGCGGTGACTATTCATAAATCTCAAGGTTTAAGTGTAGACAGTGCTTTGGTAAACATTGGAAGTACGTATTTAAAGAGGGTATGGCATATGTTGCTTTGTCCCGAGTCAGAACTTTGTCTGGATTGTATTTAATTGATTTTGATGAGAGAAAGATTAGTGCAGATGCAAATTGTGTAAGAGAGTATAATCGGTTAAGAGGATTATATGCTCCCAATTTAGGTGAATATCCTGTATATGAAAAGCGTGTAGTAGGTCGAAAAAGAACATATGAGAATATCTGTAGTGAAGTTAAAGAAAAGAAAAAAATCAAGATAATGTTGAGATTCCAAGCAAAAAGAAAAAGGACACTATTGAAGAGATTGTCGGATATCAGTTAGAAAATAGTTCAGGTATCAACTGCTATGCTAATGTAGTGGTAAATGTTGTATTTTTTCTAGAAAATCTGCAACAGCAAATTATGGAGAATCGAGAAAAATGTTTTGTTCCTTGTTGCATTCTATTTTTGAAAAATTGAGAACTGATAAAAGTAAAACCCAAAGTGTTTCTGATATTCGGAATCTTGTAGATATATGTTCTGGTTCTACGCAATTTACACAGAATGTGCAACAAGATGCTCAGGAATTTCTAATGTATATACTTGCAATATTAGAAGATGAAGGAATACAAATTGAAAATCTATTTGGACTTCGTTATAAATGGGAACATGAATGTGAAAATTGTATGTTTACTTCTACCACTAACATAGACACTGAAAGATTCATATATTTAACAATACCAGACTGTAAAACAGTGTCTTTCAACAAATTAGTTAAAGCAGCAAATCAAAACATGGAGTGTAGCCAATGCAAATCAGAAATGTTATCAACACTATTTATACAAAGATTTGGACAATATATAATTTTAATGATACAACGTTGTACAGCTGATGGAAGAAAATTGGAAACTTTAATTAAAAATGTTGTAGCAAGTCAACTATCAATATCAGGAAGAACTTTTGTAGCAGTAGCAATTATTTTCCATCATGGTCCTTCTACAACATCTGGACATTACACTGTCTATTTAAAATGCAATAAAGGATGGACTTATTGTAATGATGCTCATTTGGTTTTTAGACATCGTTTGCCTAACGAATTACCAAATTCCTACCTAATATTTTTAAAGCCAAAGTTCTGAGAACATAATTCGGCCTATTGGGAATATGTTAAAATGTATTAATATGATTACTATTGGACAATTTTAGTATAAAGGATTTCAGAAACATCATTTGGCTTAGAGGAAAGATATTAATATGAATTAAGCACTTTTTCTGGGATATTCTGACAGCATATATTTTAAAGAACATCATTTAGAGTATATGTAAATTATAAAGAATTCTTGATTGAATTATTGTTTCGGTTCTTTCATATTGTAGTAACAAAATTCTCTTAGAAAGAAGCATTTTATATATGTGTGATTTCTATTATATGGTATGTTATTGAGGATGTTGTTTTTATGCAATGTGCAGAGATAGTTGACTATATTGAAAATATTTTTGACACAGATTTGTTTTTTTTTAAACAATCTTATTGATTGTTTTTTTTGCCCGCTGTTATGTGATGAGTAACATTGAAATCACTATTTATAGTGAAATTCAATATATTCTGAGAACAGCAAAAAGGCAAACTAAATAATTTATATTATGCTTAAATTATGTTGTGTTTATAAAATTATAATATTATACATTATAACTGTATTTTTTCTTCTCTTTCACAGATCATAATTCTAAAGTTCGTATTTTTAAAAATATTTAAATTATAAAAAACAACTGCAAAAAATGTTTAGAAAATTTTGATATCTACTACTGTAAAGGTAAGATTAAGTAATCCAAACACTATCCATGCACTACTACATTCAGCTGTGCACTATCTATATAAACCTCTAACCTCTAACCAGCTACTTACTAAGTTACTACCCATGCAGCCTAGTAATCCTCCTGTCTGTCCCATTCACTTTTCCAATCACCCATCCAGCACTATCTATCTATCTACTTATCCTATCACTCTGCCAATACCTAAGCACTTATAAAATCACCACGCAGTCTGTTTGCGTCACTGTAATCTTTCCAATTACTAGTGATGTACTTATGGAATGTCCTAGCCACTAAGAAAAGTATACATACAACATTCTATGCACTATGTATGCACACCTCTAAGCACATACATACTATTGGAACAGTCTTGTAAATACTAAGGTACTACCCATGCTGCACAGGAATCCTCCTGTCAGTCTCATACACTTCCTCAATCATCCATCCAGCACTATTTTGTTATCCTATCACTCCGCCAATACCTAAGCACTTATAAATTGACCATGCACTCTATTTGCAGCACTGTGATAATTCCAATTACTAGTGATGTTCTTATGGAATGGCCTAGGCACTAATACAAGTACACCTACAATATTCTGTGCACAATCCCTACAAACATCTAAGCACATACATACTATTGGTACACTTCACTAAATACTGAAGTAGTATCCATATAGCCTAGATTCCTCCTGTCAGTCTCATGCACTTCCTCAATCACCCATCCAGCACTATGGGCCCGATTCACAGAACTAACTTACGACAAAATCCTAAACTTACTACCATTCACAGAATGAACTTACTCATTTTGGTATTCACAGAATGAACTTACTCATTTTGGTATTCACAGAATGAACTTACTCATTTTGGTATTCACAGAAGGCACTTACACATTTTGTGTGAACTTACACATTTTGTGTAACTTACTCATTTTGTGTAGCTTACACATTTTGTGTAACTTACTCATTTTGTGTAACTTACACATTTTGGTATTCACAGAAGGCACTAACTCATTGATGAGTAAGTGCCTTCTGTGAATACCAAAATGAGTAAGTGCCTTCTGTGAATACCAAAATGGTAGTAAGTTCATTCTGTGAATACCAAAATGGTAGTAAGTTCCTTCTGTGAATACCAAAATGGTAGTAAGTTCATTCTGTGAATACCAAAATGGTAGTAAGTTCATTCTTTGAATACCAAAATGAGTAAGTGCCTTCTGTGAATACCAAAATGGTAGTAAGTTCATTCTGTGAATACCAAAATGGTAGTAAGTTCATTCTGTGAATACCAAAATGAGTAAGTTCATTCTGTGAATGCCAAAATGAGTAAGTTCATTCTGTGAATACCAAAATGAGTAAGTTCATTCTGTGAATACCAAAATGGTAGTAAGTTTAGGATTTTGTCGTAAGTTAGTTCTGTGAATCAGGCCCAATGTTCTTATCGTATCACTCCGCCAATACCTAAGCACTTATGGGGCATATTTACAAGCCCCCTGCGCCACCAGTACATCACTTTTTGTGACGTAGTGGTGGCGCCGGGGGAACCTCCATATTTACAAAGAGAGGAAAAGCCACCCTGCGTGGCTTTTCCTCTCCTTGTAAATACAGCCCCTTCACACGCAGCACTTTGTGTTGAATGGGCGTTACATGGGTGTTGCTGTGTATGTTCCCACACAACACCCATGGAACAAGACACATCTCAAGATTTACAAGAAATCATAAATCTGTAGATGTGTGTGAATGCTGCACCACCCTAGAGGTGGCGTAGCAAGACACAACGAGGAGAAATGTTTTCATTTCTCCTCATTTTTCCTCTTTCAATGCGTGCTGCATTCTACAGCACGCATTGAAGGAGGAAAATGCCTTTTGTGATTGTTTTTGTACAGGAAGGTGTCCCTTCCTGCACAAAAACAATCTCCCCACGATGCAGGCATCCTTGGACCATGGTGCAAGGGTGCCTGCGCCAGCGCATGGCTACAGTTTGTGCGCCAGTGCAGAGGGAAGCACAGAGATGAGACATATTCAAGTAAATATGTTGCATCCCTGTGCTTCGGAAGTGCTGCAGCGCGGTGCAGCCAAAGGGCTTGCAGTGCCACGCTGCAGCACTTCCTCATACATCTGCCCCTATAAATTCACCATACACTACTAATGCATTCTTTCAGTCAATCATGCTCTACACATATATTTACCCAAAATTTCAGACATTACCATGCAATTATAGCTCTTTCTTTTAACCAGATAAGGTAGTCCTGAAAGAACTTTTTATTTCTTCTTTTTTTGTTTTGTATTTTTTTTGTAGTTTTTGAACAATTTTGTATTTTTTTGGGTGTTTTTTTAAAAACTGAACAAAAAAAGGAACAAAGTAAACAGGTAACTTTTGGCATTAAATATCAATCCAAAAACAACAACAACAACAAAAAATTAACAGCTGTGATTTCTTTGGGCAGCACAAACAGCATCCACCGACTGTTCACCATGGCAGATTATTTTTTTTACACTTCACACAGTGTTGCTCAAGGAAGGCAAATTCTGTTCTTATGTCCATAGGAGGTATTGCTGATGACGTTCCTGATGTGCTTGCCACAGCTGGTGATCGGTTTTGACCAGCTCGCTTGATTTCCTCCCGAGCAAGATTGCGAGGATGGAGAGTGCGCAGATGTTTATACATGCTGGCAGTGCCGCATGAATACTTTTTCTCACTCCCTCTTGACAGGACCCTGCCGCAAATCATGCAGGTCACTTTTCTGGCATTCACTTTTTTTTCACCTGCAGGAATAGTGAAGAACTTCCACACAACAGATTCTGGTCTTTTTTAGGTGGTGCCTCCTCCAACAGTTCTTCATCTGAAGATACTTCCACCTGCTGCTGCTGCTCTGATGCCATTTTCCTTGGAAGTTTTGAAAAAACACCAAAAAAAGCCAAACAGGTTCAAGTAGAACAACAGAAGTTTCTCTGAAGGTGCTCCAACAAGAATGATTAAAATGGGTGGGGTCCTTCAATAGTTACAGTGGGAAATGTTATGAACCAATCAAATCCTTTTTTGAGGTCACATGGGATTCGCGCACGCAGCGCGCACGAAGAACGCACCCGACGCGACTCCGCGAAAACATATTTAAAAATAATATAACTTTATTACAAGTAGAAGTATATTATTTTTATGAATACCTTAGATAATCTCTTGCCCTAATATGTACATTAAAGACACATACATATCATTTTAGAACATAAAAACTTTCGCAGGATTCGCACACCCAGCGCGCCCCGGCACGTATATGACGTCACGCGGGGCCCGCCACCACGCAATCGTCGTGCACCATAATGCGCATGTGTCGCGAATACGCGGGAGCAGGACTCGCGGACCGGTCGCATACCAAGCGCGCACAGCACCTAATATTATACGTATATGACTTAATTGGAAAACATGCACCCATCGCACACCGTACGCGGAACCTTCATGACTTTTCCAAAATGGCGGCTTGAATACGCGCACACGCCGTGTTAGGTACGCTTTGGGTGCGCGACTCCAAAAAATGTATAATTTTTTTAAATAAAATAATATAAATATATTAAAATAAAAAATAAAACAAAATAATTATTCTATATTTCAGTTTTAATTTGTTTTAAAACATTTTTTTTACAATTTTCAAAAAAGTATATAATATTGTATAATAAATAATATATTTAGAAATAAACAGTTAAAAAATCTAGAAATTCAGTACAAAAAACATAGGTATAACTATTATTATACTTAAAAATTACCATTTAAAAAACCTTAGAAATTCACTGAAAAACCATAGGTTTCAGGGACGTTATAGTTAGAAATTAGCATTTAAAAAACCATTGAAATTCACTGAAAAAAACATAGGTTTCAGGCACGTTATAGTTAGAAATTAGCATTTAAAAAACCTTAGACATTCACTAAATAAACCATAGGTTTCAGGGACGTTATAGGTAGAAATTGGCATTTAAAAAACCTTAGAAATTCACTGAAAAAAACATAGGTTTTAGGGACGTTATAGTTAGTTGGACATTTCACTCAAACAAAACCATAGAAATTCCCCTGTTATAGTTAGTTCAGCTAACTATAACTCGCGCCCGCAATGCACTGCTGATGATGTCACATATTACATCATTCATGACATGGTCAGTGACATCACTGATGACATCACTGATGACATCTCAAATGACATCACTGATGACATCATCCTATTGATAATCTGATGCACCTCCTCACACCCTAATATAACCTTTGATACACCTACTCGAAAATGCAGACTACCTTTTTCGAAACCGTAGACACACCAATACCAGTTACTACATACCCACTCACTGATTCCTAGGTCTACACACATGTCCACTCATTCATCCATACAGTTACTCATACATGCAGTCACTCATCAATACAGCACTATTATATGCACTCATACACCGATACAGACACTCACACACCACCACTCACCCATAGAGTTACTCACACACCTAGTCAGTCATGCAAAGAATCAATCATACTCCCATTTACTCACCTATACAGTTATACACACACCACTTCACTTATTCATACAGATACTAACGCATACTTACTCTCTTCTACAATCACTGACACAAGTACACACTCATCCATACAGCCACTCTCACAATCACTCACTCTCACATATCGTCATTTACATACTCCAACACTCACATATACTGCCTTTCACATATGTAGTTACTCACACATATACCACTGAGACATCCATTCACTCACCAACACACCCATATACACACTCACCCACCCATACAGCCCTTCACAGATGCACTCTTGAACCCATACACCCAGTGAATCACCTACTCACACATCTATGCATAGAGTCACACACCCCCACCCACCCACAGAGACACTCAGGCACCCATACAGATACTCAGACAACCAATCAATAACCCATATAGACACTCATGTAGCTACTGACCAACACATGCAGCAGCTTACACAACAACAGGCATACTGATACACACATTCAGACAGTTTAGTCACTAACCCATGCATTCAGTAAGACACATTTAATCACTCACTTATACAGTCAGTCACACACATACTAAATCCTTCATCCAGACACTTATACACCCTCTCATTCTTCAATACACCTTGGCATATATATAAAACATATTTAAACTTTACAGAAACACACAGTCACTGGATGATGTCATCAGTGATGTCATCAGTGATGTCATTTGAGATGTCATCAGTGATGTCATCAGTGATGTCACTGACCATGTCATGAATGATGTAATATGTGACGTCATCAGCAGTGCATTGAGGGGGCGCGAGTTATAGTTAGCTGAACTAACTATAACGGGGGAATTTCTATGGTTTTGTATGAGTGAAATGTCCAACTAACTATAACGTCTCTGAAACCTATGGTTTTTTCAGTGAATTTCTAAGGTTTTTTAAATGCTAATTTCTAACTATAATGTCCCTGAAACCTATGGTTTTTTCAGTGAATATATATATATATATATATATATCTGCACCACTCCGCTCGATTCTCGATGCCTGTCGACGAACAGGAGCACGGACCACAAAATTTTGCTGGAACTTAACTCTTTATTGACTCAGCTCAAACAGCACTATATATCTTTCAAGTGTGTCCAAAAACGAATCCGCACTCCAACAGTAGATTGCTTTACAAAGCTTTATTCAATGCAGGAGCATTTGACTGGGCATTCATGTTCAGATTATGCATATTGCCTGACGCGTTTCGAGCCTCCTGGCTCTTGTTCACAGGCTTCACTGACAAACAGGAGCGGAGCAATTCTCGGCAATTTATTGCCTCCAGTGGGATTCACAGGTCAGTTCCTTTGACGCCGTGCACTATGGTATTTGAAGTGCTATTATTGATTTTTCCCTTCAGTGGGTCGGTCTGTTTATCGCAATTACTCATTATTGTTTTAGCCCTCCAGTGGGCCTCTAATCATGACTGCACAGTCCAATATTAATCCACTGTGGCCGCTGTGAGGCACCGAACAGTTCTTTGCCCCTGCGGCTCCACTTAATATTTCAAAGGCGGTGCGCTTTCACGGCGGGACAGCCGTTTTCATACCTTTCAAGTGTGTCCAAAAACTAAGGCGCACTCCAACAGTAGATTGCTTCACAAAGCTTTATTCAATGCAGGAGCATTTGACTGGGCATTCATGTTCAGATTATGCATATTGCCTGACGAATTTCGAGCCTCCTGGCTCTTGTTCACAGGCTTCACTCACAAACAGGAACGGAGCAATTCTTGGCAATTTATTGCCTCCAGTGGGATTCACAGGTCAGTTCCTTTGACGCCGTGCACTATGGTATTTGAAGTGCTATTATTGATTTTTCCCTTCAGTGGGTTGTTCCATTTATCGCAATTACTCATTATTGTTTTAGCCCTCCAGTGGGCCTCTAATCATGACTGCACAGTCCAATATTAATCCACTGTGGCCGCTATGAGGCACCGAACAGTTCTTTGCTCCTGCGGCTCCACTTAATATTTCAAAGGCGGTGCGCTTTCACGGCGGGACAGCCGTTTTCATACCTTTCAAGTGTGTCCAAAAACGAAGGCGAACTCCAACAGTAGATTGCGTCACAAAGCTTTATTCAATGCAGGAGCATTTGACTGGGCATTCATGTTCAGATTATGCATATTGCCTGACGCGTTTCGAGCCTCCTGGCTCTTGTTCACAGGCTTCACTGACAAACAGGATCGGAGCAATTCTCGGCAATTTATTCCCTCCAGTGGGATTCACAGGTGAGTTCCTTTGACGCCGTGCACTATGGTATTTGAAGTGCTATTATTGATTTTTCCCTTCAGTGGGTCGTTCCGTTTATCGCAATTACTCATTATTGTTTTAGCCCTCCAGTGGGCCTCTAATCATGACTGCACAGTCCAATATTAATCCACTGTGGCCGCTGTGAGGCACCGAACAGTTCTTTGCCCCTGCGGCTCCACTTAATATTTCAAAGGCGGTGCGCTTTCACGGCGGGACAGCCGTTTTCATACCTTTCAAGTGTGTCCAAAAACGAAGGCGAACTCCAACAGTAGATTGCGTCACAAAGCTTTATTCAATGCAGGAGCATTTGACTGGGCATTCATGTTCAGATTATGCATATTGCCTGACGCATTTCGAGCCTCCTGGCTCTTGTTCACAGGCTTCACTGACAAACAGGATCAGAGCAATTCTCGGCAATTTATTCCCTCCAGTGGGATTCACAGGTGAGTTCCTTTGACGCCGTGCACTATGGTATTTGAAGTGCTATTATTGATTTTTCCCTTCAGTGGGTCGTTCCATTTATTGCAATTACTCATTATTGTTTTAGCCCTCCAGTGGGCCTCTAATCATGACTGCACAGTCCAATATTAATCCACTGTGGCCGCTGTGAGGCACCGAACAGTTCTTTGCCCCTGCGGCTCCACTTAATATTTCAAAGGCGGTGCGCTTTCACGGTGGGACAGCCGTTTTCATACCTTTCAAGTGTGTCCAAAAACGAAGGCGCACTCCAACAGTAGATTGCTTCACAAAGCTTTATTCAATGCAGGAGCATTTGACTGGGCATTCATGTTCAGATTATGCATATTGCCTGACGCATTTCGAGCCTCCAGGCTCTTGTTCACAGGCTTCACTGACAAACAGGAACGGAGCAATTCTCGGCAATTTATTCCCTCCAGTGGGATTCACAGGTGAGTTCCTTTATTGCAACGGCAGAGCTCTATCATAGCGACCAGCATGCAATTATGTTCTTTCATACCAATATCTCTCTTCTCCAGATAATATTTAACTGCAGCCAGTCCATCTGAATGATTGATGCTCGTGTACAAAGATTCTATGTCCATGACTACAAGCAAAAATTTGACTGCCAAACTACATCATTGAACTTTCTCAAGAAGTCAGAGGTGTCCTTCACATAGAATGGCAAAGTGACGACATGGGGCTGAAGAAAGTAGTCCACGTATTTTGAGATCTTCTCCAACATGCTCTTCCGGGCTGAAATAATAGGCCTTCCTGGAATCGGGACTACTTTTTTGTGCACTTTAGGGAGAAAATAGAGGATGGGGATGACTGGATGATCCACTTTAAGGAAATTAAATTCATATTTTGTTAAAAGGCCCTGCCTCTTCCAATGTGAGAGGCATTTTACTACTTTCTCCTGTACCAGCCGTATCTCCTGCTTCGAAGATTTCCTATAACATTGTGCATCCGACAGATGACGGTTGGCTTCTGCCAAATATTGATCTTTTGGCCACCGTACGACATTACCGCCCTTGTCGGACTTATTTACGATAATGTTGTGATTATTCTTCAGTTTATTAATCAAAGCGTGGTATTGGGCATTTTTAAAATTCCTACGATGTTGATGTGTCTACAAGTTATTATTGAGACATTTGAGTTCTTCCACAACCCTATCGTTGAAAATATCCACCGCATCTTTTGGCATAAGCGGTAGAAAAGTCGAGGAAGGGCGGAAAGGGCTAATGGCTGCTTGATTAGTATTAATACCCATATTATTCATGGCTTGCTGTGTAGAATCACATATGGTATTGTCATCATCAGACAAACATTGGAGTGTCTGTAGCATGGGAATGTCTCTCACCTGTAAGTTTGTGTCAGGAACAATCGAACCTGATGTAGCATTAGAGGGAACTGGAGAATGTTTATTCAGTTGAAAATATTTCATAAGCTTTATTTTCCTGATAAACTTAAAGACGTCAATCCTTGTTTGGTTGTAAGCAAAATAGTTCACAGGGCAGTATGTGAGTCCTAATGATAGGATCTGGATTTCTGCTGTTGTCAGCACTGCCTCAGTTAGGTTGATGACTGTGTTATTAGGAATATGCTTCATCGTCTCCATTTCCTTGTTGTGTTCCCTCTGCTGGTATTGTTTGCAGTGTTTGTTCCGCCTCTCCCTCCTGCATTGGTTGCTTGTTCTCCTTGCTGCTGTTGAGGATTCCTGGGGCGCAAGTTTTGCCTCCGGTCCTCTCGGAGAAAATTCAGCTCCTCTGCTGGGGTCAGATTACTCACACTTAATGCCGACTATCGTCTGAGTCACTGTTAGATGTGAGAGAATTGATGTCAGAATCCGCATCAATGGTAAGATTACTTGCAGATGCGCCAAGCACTGGATCCGATAACTTGCTCGTGAAGGCCTGCCTTTTATAATTATCATACTTCCTGGAGAAGGTGAAAATTCTCCCTGTGGCATAGTCATTCTGATCACTAGCAAATTTAAACACTTTACGGGTCTTAATAGTGTCTTCGTGTTTTTTGATGCGAACATCTATATCTGATCGCCCTTTTGTGATCTGGTCATGTTGCCCAGTAGCATCTAAAAGTCCATTGATACGATTGATTTCGATTAAAATCGCTTCTCTGTCTATCTCCGCATATTTGATGAGTATATGTACCATGTTCATTGAAGCCTGAAGATTGTTATCTGCCCATTCCTTTAACATGGCGGGGTTAGGGTTCTCAAATGTAAGGGCAATGAGAACTCGAAGACCCCTGGGTACTCGATTGGCATTCCGATATTTTTCTAGCGATTTCTTCTCCCACCATTTTGTTTGCTCATTTTTAAGAAGTTTCTCAAGATTTCTTAATAGAGACCTTACATCTTTATTTCCTATGCTGTTCGCAGATGTCATCTGTTCAGTATGGACGCTAGGCAGATTTTGGAAGAGTGCCTCTGCTGCTGCTTCCCTATCACGTAGCACGTCACTGGTTGACATGATGGATAATATAACGTTTATGCACTGCAAAGGACTTTTGAAATTGATGGAGGCAGATCCCACACCCGTACTGATCGTGTCTCAACAGCGCTACAATGATTCCTCTTACCGGCGCTGAATATGCAGTTTTCACGAGTCCTTCGACCACATGGATTCCGCAGCTCCTCGCTGCCAAACGAGCAATCAGATGTTTGTATGCTGATCCGTAGTCGGGGGGGGGCACAGCCAAAGCTTAATCCTTCCGAGTGAAACTCGATACGCCAAAACGCAGATGGCTGACTACACAGCTGTGCCTCTTCACAAATGGAAGGGTCCGTGAATCCGGAATCAGCCTGCCCCGGATGCCGTAATTAATCACTTAGATTCCTGGCCTGCCAAATCCTCGACAGGACCACCAGGCACGGACCTCTTAGAAGCCACCAAAAGAATTCCAGACAACTCCAATGTTGAAATTTATTTCACCAAATGAATCCATTAATTAATAGTTGAGCGACATTTGCACACAAGAAGCGCTAAAGCATGAATAATCAGCCCAGAGAGAATGGATCATGTGATACATATGAGTTATTAATCGGGCACTTGCCGCAACTCGTAACATGGTTTTAGCGCTCAATTGTTTTGTTTTGAGTGTATTCACATTGCTTAATATTTGTAAAAACTCCCGATATTGCCGCAGAGTTTTTAAGTGCTTGAAAGATTGAGCATTAATGTGTCAAAAGCAATGATGATTCATTGGGAATATTGATTGCAAATGTCACTTTTTGATATTTATTGTTGCACTGTCACTTTTAGTTTCATGTTTGAAATTTTGCTGCTAATACTGCACTGTCACTTTAAGAATGCACGAGTATAAAAGGAGGAAAATAATGGCGGCGGCCTTAGGTTTGAAAAAGACCGCTGAGGCGGTTGAAACGCGTCACCTACCTGTATGTGGCCTGAATAAAAACTCATTCAAGCAACCCCGAGCGTGCTGGAGTCTGTGTTGAACAGACGTTGGAACGAATATATATATAGACTTCTCACCCAAAAGAATCCACCGGGGAAGAACGGCACTCAACAGGGCTTGCAATATTCAAGATGTAGTTTATTGTTTTTTTGTTGTTGTTTTTTTAAGTCCTCATTCGCCATTAGATAGACCCAGAGCAATTCAGATTTCTCCGCGTTCCCCCACTTAATTAGCACCGACTGGAGAGCTCTGTATCTGAATGGATGCACTTTACACAGAACCTCCCCTTCTCATATACGGTCTGTTCTGTTCTTCTCTCTGGGCACCACGCAGAACAAGCAGAGGGGTAAAGTAACTCAGTGTAGAGGCATAATCATTGGACTATTTCCCTCCTGATGGTCAAAAGTGCTCAGCCATTCCTCACATGGTGCCCATAAATCTTTGTTCTTGCCCTTTAGTAAGGCCCTATCAAGCTTCATCGTATATTTAATAGAAATTAACTACTCTACGAGTTGGAGATGTATTTTTAACCCAAAATTTACATATTTCTCTCTGTGTGAGTAAAATTAAATAAAAAAATAACTTGTTTTCCTCCAGGGACATTAACTCATAATATGGTGACTCCCCAAAAAATACCAAAGTTGTGCTCACCTGGATACCAGACCCAAAGATGACTTCCATACCTCTACTTACAGAGATCCAAAAATGGTGTAACATTGGACAAGTTAAAAACATATGGACATCATCAGCTTTGACCTGGAAACATTTCGGACATTTTGGAGTGGGACCCTTCGTGAATTTGGATAGCTTTAAGGGAGACCAGTACACCCTGTGGAGACAAAAGATATGATTTCTCCTTAAGTTTGCAGCTTGAACTGTGGTGTAAGATACTTGCCATAGTTCTTCTGGATGGGCGCCAGGCAAGCACTCTCCCCACAGCTCCGTTGGCAGTTTAAATTCGCCCTCTGCCAGGTCTATCAAGAGCCAATATAGGATCGCCACCTCTTTCTTTTTCGCAATTTTTTTCCTCAGAGTCTTCTCCAGTTCGTTAGACAGGCCAACTGTCGTGCCGACCGCTTGATACCAGCTCTTGATTTGCCAATACTTAAATTTGGATAACTCATTGTCCGTGAGTGTGCTCAGAAATTCCCAAGAAAGCAGAGAACCCTCTGGTGCCAGTTGTTCCCAGCGTAGAATCCCAGCTATTTTCAAAGGGGTTACCAGAGAGTCTTTGGTCCATTCGGGGGAGCCCGGGGCATCCCAAATGGGCGCCAATGCGCTGTGATAGCTGATTTTCAATAACTTCCTAACCTTGAACCATGTAGAAGCTAGCCCATTTAGGATCTGTAAGCGAACCTTTTTAAAAAAATCTTGGGTCACCAAATTTATATATAAAGCCCTGGTCCCCACCCTTTAGATCTGTTAACATCTCCTTGAACATTAAACCAATGTCTGAGCTGTCTGGTTCACTCATGAGCATTTTCCCGGCCCTCATTAAGAATATCCACGCGTATGAGACTAAGGGGCCGATTCCGATTCGGGCCGGAAATCTCTCCGACCGAGCCGGACTCGGAGAGATTTCCGACCGAATAGGACCCTAGCAGCCCGACCAAACGAGTACGATGCGCACGTATGCCACCTGACTCGATTCGGTCGGACTCCCATTGAAGTCAATGGGAGCCAGTCGTACGACGCGTACACGGGCTCCCATTGACTCAATGGGCACGACGCGAACAAGGGCGCCCCCTACAGCGAGTATGCGTCGATGAGGGTCGCGCCGTACACGCACGTGTAGGGGGGACCCATGGGTCCCCCCTGTGTGCGACTCACGCGGCTACGCGTACAGGGGGGGTCCGACATGGACCCCCAAAGTACGGCTCCGACTGCTCTTTGGAGCCGGAGTGCGCGGCTCGGTCGGACTGCTCGCGGCGCGCATCGTACTTACCCGGCCAGGGTACGTCTCCATTGCGCGGTGCGAGTCGAGTCCGAGCGAGTTGGTCGGTGCGGTTCGACCCGGGAACGAGTCGGTCGGAGCGGTCGGGATGCCCGGACGAGTCGGTTGGCGATTTTGCATCGTACTCGCTCGCCCGGACGCGCGTACGAATCGGTCGGGAAATAGGGCTCCGAATCGGATCCGGTTAAGCCGAATCCGATTCGGAGCCCTACCGGCCGAGATCGGAATCGGCCCCTAAGTCTGGCAGGCACAACCCTCCCTTGTTTTTCTTTCTGCGTAGTTTCTTCCATGATATCCTAATACCTTTAGAGGCCCATATAAAACTATTTATTTTTGCCTGGAGTTTTTTCAATCCCTCTTCTTTAAAAACCAGGGGGATATTTTGAAATAAAAAAATAAGTTTAGGTAGAACCATCATTTTTACTAAATTAACTCTACCTATTAATGTTACAGGTAGATATGCCCAACTCAATAGAGAATCGTGGATTTCTTTACTGATTTTATGAAAATTTATTTCTGTAATGTCTTCAATATTTTGTGTGATCATTATGCCCAGATACCTTACCAATTTTTTTGTTGAATGTACATTTGTGTCTAGGTTCCAGGCCATACACTCGGTCTTTGACGCATTAATTTCATAACCAGAAACCTGACCAAACTGGTACTCCTCTTTGTAAATTATTGGTACTGCAGTATTTAAATCTGATGTATATACCATCAAATCATCGGCGTATAAAGCCACCTTCCTTTCCCAGGTCTTATATTTAAATGGAGGTATACCGGGGTGACTTCTAATCTTTCCAGCCAGGGGCTCAATATACAGATTAAAAATCAACGGGGATAACGGGCAACCCTGCCTTGTGCCCCTTCGGATTTTAACTGGGGCAGACAAGTTCCCGTTCACTAAAATTCTGGCTATAGGAGTTTTGTAGATCAAATTCACTGTTCACCCAGATTACATAGTCTCAATATATGCTTTAAATAGGACCACTTAACTCTGTCGAATGCCTTTGTGACATCCAACGTGATGATAGCCAGTGGTGTTTTATGAAGTGTTGCTAAATCAATTGCCCCAATCAAATTATAAGTAAGGTCTCGAATTCCTCTCCCCCGGACGAAGCCTTTTTTATCCCTATGCAATAAACCCTCTATCACTCCGTTCAGTCTCTCTGCCAAAATCTTAGCAAAGATCTTATAGTCAAGGTTGAGCAGAGAGATAGGTCGGTATGAATCGCAAGATCGAGGCGACTTTGAGGGCTTAAGGATCAAGGCTACTGTAGCTTGATTCCAGGATTGAGGCATATTCCCACCCTTTTCAAAGATATGGGAAACTACCTTTTCCATAACGGGAATAAGAACTTCCATTAGCACTTTATATAATTCCACCGGCAAACCATCCGGTCCTGCAGCTTTTCCTGGTTTTCCTGCTGCTAATGCTTTCTTGACCTCATTACTTGTTATCGAACTATTCAGATTATGAGATTCATTCTCAGAGATTTTTGGGAGATCTTGACCCAACCAGGCGCTAATTGCTTCCTCCTGGACAATTAAGTCGTCTCAATATACCTCTTCAAAATGTTTTTGGAAGGCCTCTTCAATTTCTACAGGACTCTTAAGTAGAGTCCCTGAGGTATCACAATTTACTTCTTTGATGTTCCCTCTTGCAGTATCTTGTTTAGTCTTCCACGCCAGCAGCTTTCCACAGCATTCCCCATACTCGAAGTGAGCAAGCTTACTAGCTTGCCACCTCTTTTTTAACCTAGAATCTATCACCCCAGTCAGATCCGATTTCAAAGACTGCAGGTTTACTGGGATATCCCTGTCCGACAGATTGCTTCCCTGAGTAATAAGGTTTTGTTCTGCCCTTTGGATTGTACGCTTTATCTCTTCCACTTCAGCTCTATATTTTTTCTGTCTAGCAATTTGGAGTGACGTTATATATCCTCTCAAAAAAGCTTTATACGTGTCCACATGACTTCTATTGGGGCTGTATCCATATTGGTTAAAAAAAGCTTTTGTCTCTACAATTAGGTTCTCAATTACATCTTCCTCCAAAAGAATGGCACGATCTAGGGTCCATCTCCTTTGGGTCGGCTTTAACTGGCATCTTAAAAGATATAGTTACTGCCGAATGATCTAAGAGATGTTCCCCCAGATGTTTTATATCTTGCACCCATCTTTTTAAATCCAGACTTACTAAGAAAAGATCTAACCTGGACTCATGGCCATATTTCTTGTTGTGAAAAGTGTACCCTCTCCCGTTCCCCATTTTGTCTCTCCAAACATCGAACCAAGCTAACTGCTTCATAGCGATCTTTTTTCTTTTTCTTTTTTTTAAACATTTTATTTTATTAAATTAACAACTGATCTGCAATAGACATTGTTACATTCATGAAATATGTACATACAATCATGTGAAATACAGTTTCAACAGGCTCATCATTGCCAAGGAGACCGCTGCAGTGTTATATATCTTCATCTGAGTCAGAGTCTATCTCCGGAGGTGCACAAATGTTTCCTCTATAGACGTTCCATTTGCCCCACACCCGTCCCCATTTCTTTGGGCACTGCCTATGGATGAATGTGGCTTTCTCCGCTACCATGGCTATATCCATATCCTTACACCATTCCCGTAGAGTCGGTAAACTTTCCGCTCCCCATTTTTGTGCTATATTTTGTTTGGCTATCATCATGCCTGTCGTTGCCCACTGACGTTCGGCGCGATTGAGGTCCGTTGGCCCCCAGACATTGAGTAGGCAGCATTTGGGCTCAGGCGGGACCTGCTTCTCGGCGACCTCCGTGATAATTCCCATCACTGCCTCCCAATATGGCGTAAGCTTTGTACAGTCCCACAAAGTGTGGTAATAGGTACCTATGGCGTCACAGAGGCGTAAACAGTATGGATCCGGGATTCTTCCCAGTTTATGTAGTAGTACCCGTGTGTAGTAGAATCTGTGTAATATTTTAAACTGTACCAACCGCAGTCTAGAGGGGATCACCACTTCTTTAGGCGACGCAGTTGCGTCTCGCCAGTCAGGATCGTCCATGTCTCCAACCGCAGTCTGCCAGAGCGCCCTAAGTCGTTCAAGGGGGTCCGTCCGGTTATTGATAATTTTTTTATAAGTGAGTGAGGTTGCTTTTTTGTCAAGGTAGTCAGTGAGCAGACGGTCCTCTAAGGGGGATGACACAGGGAGTATTTCTGCTGTGGGGAGGGCTGCATCTATTGTGTGTTTAATCTGTAGATATCTAAATTGTTCTCCCGGAGCCATCCGGTATTGTTCTTGCAGGTAGGTAAAGCTTACGACCTCTCCATTGTGCCAGAGATCCCCCAGCCGGGAGATCCCTATCAGGTCCCATTTTTGAAATCCCTTGCTTTTTCCCAGTGTGCCTAGTTTGCCTGTGTCCCACAGTGGAGTGTGTTGCGTCAGTCTGTCTGACCAGCCTAGGTGCTTGGTTACCGTGTGCTATATGCGAAGTGTGTGTGCCGTTGGGCCCATGAGGTCTCGGGCTTTCCGTTTGTTATAGAGCACCATATTAACTCCGACGCTCCCCAGGGTCACTACATCTAAGTGGTAAGCAGGGTCTGTGTCCGGCACATGAAGCCATTGGTTGATGACTGTAAGTTGTGAAGCCCAATAATACGCCTTGATATCAGGTAGGGCAATCCCGCCATCGTACCAGCTTCTGACTAATTTGTTCACTGCCACCCTTGCCGGCTTGTTATCCCACAGGAGGACAGCTACCTCTGAGTTCACTGCTCTAAAGTATGAATCGGGAACTGGATAGGGCGTGTTGTGTAGGGCATATAAAAATCTTGGCAGGCCATCATTTTGAAAAGAGCCGCTCTACCCAGTAGGGTGAGCGGCACTGCCCTCCAGTGCTTGATGTCGCGCTTCAGCCTCTGCAACGGTGGATGTAGGTTAAGTGTCATAAATGTGTCCGGGTCTGATGTAACGTGGATGCCGAGGTACTTAAAACTATCTGTCACTATCTGAACCTTGCATCCCTTAGGGAGACACGGGGGTTGCCCATGTAGTACATAGAGTACGGACTTGTCCCAGTTGATGGCGTATCCTGATACCGAGCCATGCACTGTGCAGATATTAAGTAAAGCGTGGAGGGATCGCGTGGGCGAGACTATATATATTAAAACATCATCCGCATAGAGGGAGATACGATCTTCCCATCCCTCCCTCCATTTTAACCCTCGGACCATGGGAGCCCATCTAATCCAGGCCACCAGTGGTTCTAGGACCAGTGCGAACAATAAGGGTGACAGCGGGCAGCCCTGTCGCGTTCCTCTACCCAGAGTGATCTCCCGTGATATGTGCCCATTGGCGACTACATGCGCCACTGGGTTTGTGTAGAGTAGGTGTATCCAGGAGCAGAACTTTAATCCAAACCCCAAGTGTTGAAGGACCGCAAACAAAACGGCCCATTCCACCGAGTCAAAGGCCATTTTTGCGTCCAGTGAAAGGACTGCAGCGTCCTCCTGTACTGTATGTTTCCGACCCAGTACGCCGTGCAGGCGCCTGAGATTCAAGGCCGTGTTTCTGCCAGGCATAAACCCCGATTGGTCCGGGTGGACCAGTTTGGCTAGATGGGGTGTCAGCCTGAGTGCTAACATTTTGGCTAAGATTTTTGCTTCTGCATTAATTAACGAGATCGGTCAATAAGATGTGCATTCCACCGCAGGTTTACAAGGCTTGTGAATGGCTACAATGGTCGCCAGACGCTGATCTTTGGGCAGTGCTCCTGTGACACGACTCGTCTCATACATTTTCAGCATATAGGGGGCTATCTTGTCCGCCATATTTTTATACAGCTCTATCGGGATGCAATTAGGACCAGTGGCTTTACCTGATTGTATTTTTGAGATGGCCACTTTGAGTTCGTCTACCGTAATGTCTGCCTCTAGACCCTCAGTTTCTTGAGGCGTTAGTCTCGGCATACGGATGTCTTTAAGGAACGCGAGCGCTTCCTGGACTGTGGTGGTACTTGTGGACGTGTATACTTGTTCATAGTGCTGCGCTAGCACCGTCACTATTTCCTGTGGGTCTGATGTGACATCACCAGCTTCTACTCGGATCTGCGCTATCCATCTATTCTCCCGTTCTCTCTTGTCTAATCAGGCAAGAAGTTTGCCTGCTTTGTCCCCGGATTCATATATCCGGTGCTGAACTGCCCGTAGACGGGTTGTAGCATCTGCCCAGAGGTACTCTTTATATTCCTGCCTTTTAACACGTAGTGTATGCGCGTTAGCGTCAGTGGGAGCCATGCCATGTTGAGATTCTAATTGCTGTACCTCCTGTTCTAAAATCTCTAGTGCATTGGTTTTTCTTTTTTATGCCCCTCTATGAGGGCGATGGCTCGCCCATGTATCACTGGTTTGTATGCCTCCCACAGTGTTAACGGGGAAGTGACTGATGTCTCATTTTCTTGAAAGTATTGTGCTGTTGCAGTGACTAAATCTTTCTTAATTTTGGAGATGTGGAGGAATCCTGGATATTTGGGATACATACAACTTTGAATCGCGCAGTGTGCTCGGATCTCCGCCTTGACTGGGGAGTGATCAGAGATCCCTCTGGGTAAGTGTGAGGTCTTCCCCATCCTTCCCGTGTTATCTAGTGCCGTGAGTATGCAGTCTATGCGGGAGAGGCTATTGTGGGCTCCTGAATGAAAGGTGTATTGTCTCAGATGTGGGTTGTGGAACCGCCATATATCTAGTAGACCGTGGGCTTCTATGAACTCGGACAATGGTGAGCTTAAACGATGTTGGGGGCGAGCAGGCGTACGGTCCAATGCATCATTCATGGTCATGTTGAAGTCTCCTTCTAGTATCAAATCCCCTTCCGGTAGTGTTAGGAGGAATTTGCCCAGGTCTTGAAGGGCCGCTGAGTGCAGGGCAGGCGGGATATAGACAGTCACGAAGTTAAGCAGCCGACCTTCCCATTGAGTCGAGATTGCTGCAAATCGCCCTTGGTCATCTTTAAAAGTGCGGTGGATAATGAGAGGGAAGCGCTTTCGAGTCAGGATTCCCACCCCCCGGGATCCTGTGGAGAACTCCGAGTGTACTACCAGTTGGAACCCCCATCGGTCAAGGGCTTTACCCATGGAGCCTACCAAGTGTGTCTCCTGCAGTAGTGTAACCGCTGGGGCCATGCGTTTCAGATATTGCAGCACCAGCCCACGTTTTATCTTGTCTCTCAGCCCATTGACATTCCAGGAGAGGAGTGACAATGTTGGCGTCGAGATGCGTTGTGTCATTGGATCAGCCATTGTCATAGAAGGTATGAGTGTTCGTGACATGCTGTTTGTCGAGGGTCAATGTGAGCCAAGTCCCGTAATGACTGCGTGTCAATGTCAGCAGATCGATAACTAACAAAACGTTAACATTCAAAGAAACTTCATATTGCATGTATATCTTACTTTCATCGGAGTTTCCCACTTCTCCACCCTCACTCAGTTGGAGTAATGACATAAGCTTAAAATCACATTTCGCATTCCTGAGGGGGCTAAGTGAGAGTTCCATCAGCATGATAATCCAAAATAATAACATTACCCTCCCTACCCTTCCCAAGAAGAACAAGTCCCCCCTCCCTGCATCCCTGCCTAGTAGGTTCAGAACTACCCACATCCCCAATAGCAGAGTGCCTATGATCCCCAAACTAAAGAACATTCTAAGTTTGGGTCGTGGGGTGTTAGCGCCTAATAGCCCCCCCTCCCGGGCCCGCAACAGTGCCCCATCAGTATCGAGGTTCTATATCACTTATTAAGGTGCCTAGTCCATTCAGCATTCTGTCAGTCTAATATTGAGTTAGCAGAGAGAAACATATCATGGTCAGAGACTGGGAGACTCTCCACCTCCGCAGTGCAAAGGGAAGAAGAAAAAAGAGTAGAGAACTACAGACCAGTGGAGTTCATGCAGTCTTTCATTTTCCAGCGCGTGTTGTGTCGCTGCCAGGGCTGCCAGAGCGGGAACTTCTTGATCTGGAAGGTGAGCGTGCTCTGCCATCACGCCATTGCAAGGAGTCTTTAGGACGGTGGTCAGTGTTCCCACGGTCTTTCTCTTCTGTGCGTCGATGTGCCTGGGATGGGCCTTCGTCGAGCCAGCGTTGTGCCTCCTCCGGTGTCAAGAAGAACCAGAATTTGTCACTGTCGACTACTTTCAACTTGGCAGGGAAGAACATCATATACTTGATTCCCTTGTCCTTGAGAGCCCGCTTGATCCCCTTGAAGGAGCGCCTTTCTTGCTGCACTTTCAGAGTGAAGTCCAGGAAGAAGCGGATCGTCGCATTGTCATAGGGGAGGTCGCCCTTCACTCTGGCTGCTTGTAGGATTGCGTCCCGGTCGTGAAAGTTCAGGATGTGTGCTATAATAGTTCGAGGAGGCGCTCCTGGTTTTGGTTTAGGGATTGATGCTCTGTGTGCCCGTTCCACAGAAAACAGTGGGGACAGTCTTTTGGGCTTGAGGTGATGCAGGATGAGGTCTTCGAGGAAGAGATCCATGCTCGGACCTTCCGTCCCTTCGGGCACCCCCACTACCCGGATGTTGTTACGGCGGGCTTGCCCTTCCTGATCATCCAGGTGCAGCGCCATTTCCTTATGTTGATGAACCAATTTTTGAACCTTTTCCTCCAATTTACGTGTTGCCGACTGTAGCTCCCCTATAGTTTCTTCTGCGGTCGTAACTCTTTCAGACGTTTTCCGCATGTCGGCTCGCATAAGATTCATTTCGATCATAACCTTGTCGATTTTTGTTTCCAGGTTAGTCCCCGCTGTTTGTATCGCCGCCATTATGGAGCTGAGGGAGGGTTCTTCGGCGGCTATAGCGTCGTCCCGCACCCCGTCCTCCACAGTGAGTTGTCGCGGCACCGCATATTTGTCCATTTTATTAGCCTGAACGGACGCCGTGGTTCCCCTCGGCTTCGTCATGGTGGGGTGTGCCGCCGAGACTAGGTGCCATGTGAGGGATAGGGATCGTCGCCTCCCTCCCAGCCTGTATTTGTTGCCGTCCCGGGATTCTGTTATCCACCCCCCGTCCGGGAGGAGTCCGGCATGCCCCAACATGGGAACCTCGCGGCCTTCCAGGAGCGCCAATCCGGTAGTGCAATTGTCCCCGCATAGGCAAGCAAGGGGGGGGGTCTCCAAGAGGCGTCCTTATGCCCCCCTCGTCCGGGTTCAGCGGATCGTCATGTGTATCATTCCTCCCCCCTCTTTATCTCTTCCAACCAGCGCATTGCGCCCGCTGCTCACCTTCCACGTATTTTACCGGGTCAGTGGTTTGAGGCCGCCGCTCTTATGTTGTTGCCCCTGGCTACAGGTCAAGGTTCGCCCGATTTGTTCCCCCCGTTTCAGTTCCTGTGTGGCTATGGTGCAGTGGTATTGTGCAAGGCGGGGTCGGATGATTTTCGTGTGGGGGGGCCCCCGAAAGTCCTCTGGGTCTCACCTCCTGTGGTGCGATGGTCGAGTCATCCACGCTCGCTCCAGTGGTCCGAGGCTGCCACCCACATGGTAATTTCAGGCTGTCGTCTAAGGTCTTGCCGGCGTTTGGGCCTCCCTGAGAGAGTTTTATCTCCGGTGTGTCCACGGTGCAGCAGGATCGGGCGTGTCCAGAGCACCCGGGGGAGGAGGGGGGGCCCAGACAGTCCTGCCAGGTCTCATCCCACTCGGTGTAGAGGTCGTACGGAGCAGTCGGGAGGCCGTCCCTCGCAGCCGGGAGCGCTCCAGTCTCAGGCCACAGCCGCTGGCGTAGCGTAGTGCAGAGCCTCAGTATCACGATCGCGCTACAGTGCGGCGCGTTACGCGACTCCGCCCTCCTCTCGCTGAGGCCGCCGCTCCGCTGTCAGGCTGCCGTTTCAGCGTAGCGGCTGTTCTGCACTGTCGAGGTTTCAGCAAACCGTTCTCTCCGCCGCACCTCGATCTCGGG
Organism: Calotriton arnoldi; assembly: GCA_963921515.1. Taxonomy (NCBI): domain Eukaryota; kingdom Metazoa; phylum Chordata; class Amphibia; order Caudata; family Salamandridae; genus Calotriton; species Calotriton arnoldi. Next base: position 229,927 of record CAWUFW010016916.1, read on the forward strand.
GATCTTCGCTGTGTTTCTATCCCCTCAAGCTGCCGGATTTAGGACGGATTTTGCGGGCTGTGTCGCAGGCCCTGACAGAGCTCAGGAGCTACGCCGCCATTTCGGTCAGCGCCAAGCCACGCCCCGCTTCATAGCGATCTTAATCGTAGATCTCATTTTGCAATTCTGAATTGCTCTACTTTTTAATGATCTGTCCATGACAGGGTCTAAGACCACATTAAAGTCTCCTGCCAAAATTAATGGATCTACAAAATTTAATAATTCAGAGAGCAGATCCCTAAAGGGAGCTGGATCGTCTATATTAGGGCCATAGTATCCTGCTACTGTAAATTTTTAAGCATGACACTTAATTTGAGCTATGGCCCATCTCCCCATCTTATCCACTCTACTGTATTCTAGAGAGATAGCTGGGTTTCTTTTGATAATTATAGCTACGCCCTTGGTTAAAATTTGTTGCGTGGTACAGACCACATCTTGAATCCAGTTTCTGGACTTACACGGATTTTTTAACTCACTCTCTGTTAAATGTGTCTCCTGGAGTATAAGAATTTGTTCTGGGGCATCTCTCAAATATTGAAAAATCTTCTCCATCCTGTGCCTTGCTCTTAAGCCATTTAGATTCCATGACAGCACCCTTAAAAGAATATTATGTTCCTCTATTTGCTGGGCCATCTCTCTATTTTCAAAGCAAAAAATATTTTATTTTAAGAACCCTACTTAGGCGACCTGGACATATTTTTTTTTATTTTTTTCCCAATGCACCCCACCCTGTGCTCCCCACCCTTTCCCTCCCCTTTCTCCCTCGTGATCCCTCCCCCAGAGAACCCTCTCTATCCTTTTCAATGGCCCTACCCTGGCCTTTGAGGCCCTCCTCCCTTGAGTCAGGCGTTTTGACAAAAAGTTGTTGTATGTTACCCTGGGATAATTTATATCATGAATCTAATGAACTTTATATGTTCCTCATTCTGGTTCTAACCTTTAGCCAATGTGGCAGGGGGGCCTAAGTGCTATGTAAAACTTCTGTTTAGGTTCTCACCCCCTCTGTACCCCCTGAGACAGACTGCAGGAAATTTTCGGCTTCCTCAACCCGCCTAAATGACTGCATTTTATTATTGTACATCACTTTTAGCATGGCGGGAAATTTAAGCTGCGCTGTTGCGCCCTGGTTTCTAAAGGGTTCTAATAGCTTCCCCAGCTCCCACTGCCTAGTTGCTGTTATGGATGAAACGTCAGATCGTATTTGGAAGTTATACCTTCAGCACTTAATGAATTCATCTTCAGAGCTTTATTTAAGATTTCATCCTTCAGATTGTATGTTAAAAAATGGACCAGGATCTTCCTGGGTCTGGCTTTATTTGGATTCAACCTGAAAGGGTCCCTATGTACCCTCTGAATATCGGCCATGAGAGCTTGCTCTGAGGTTTCAATTTGGGTAGCTTCTTTAATTAGTTTAACCACATACTGTTTGATATTGCCCCCCTCAGTCCCTTGTGGAATTTTAAGCAGGCGAATGTTATTCCTCCTTTGGGAGTTTTCAAGAGATTCCAGCTCGTCCTGAAAACCCATTTCCCTTTCCTTCAATAACGTTATGTCTCTCGTGTTTTCTTCTGAGCGAGAAGCTAGCTCCGCAACAGTAAGTTCAAGGGCCGTGGTCCTGGCTGCTAGTGAGTCTAATTTGTCTTCCATTTTCTCGCATGACACTTTAATCTCGGCTTGGTTTTTCTCTGAGACCACAAATCTGTCTCTAACTTCTTTTGTGAGCGTTTGCAAAAGATCTGAAATTGATCGAGGAAGGGTCAGATCTGCTGCTTCCTCTCTTTGAGTTGCTGCTGACTCGAAGCCAGTCTCACCAGGTTGATCCGCCTGCCTTTCGTTTAGCAAAACCGGATCCCTCTGTTTTGCCACATCTGACACTTTATCTCCTTCGTCTGCCATTATTGATTCCCTTATGACCTCTCCTTCTAGTGACTCCGGCTCACCCGCGAGTGGTTGGAACCTATTTGGGCTTAATATACCTTCTGAGAGTTCTGAAAGTTCAGATCCCTTCATGGGATTGTTAACAGAAATACACCCTATTGGTTTTAGTATTAAGGTACTGGGTGCAAACTTGAAATAACTCCTCAGTGAGGGTGTAAGTTTTGGATTATGTTGCTTCAGGGAGGGGTTTTTCGTTTTTTTTTACTTTCTATTTTTGAAAGTGACCCATTCCCCAGTTGTTACCTTGTTCTGAGGGGGTGACGCTTTAATATGTTTTTTATCAGATTGCGCCCCCTGTTTTCGACTGCTGTCGCGAGTTTGCAAATTTACATTGGGCGGATTAAAACTTGCACTTCTCAGTGTGTATCTGGCTTCCCCCCCTGAACTTATCCCTGCGGGTCTACCACGTTTTTTGCCCTCACCAGTCCTACAAACACCCCCCGGTTCATCCACCACGATTGAACTTACTTTATGGCTTACTCCTGCCCTGAAGTTGATAGTAGCTCTCTCCACTGCATCCTCCTCCAACCCCTGGAGGACTTCTCGTGATTCCTGCAACACAGGAGCAGCAACGTCTGTGATTCCCCTGCCTCTCCCGCCCTGAATGGGGAGCCTCTTAGCTTTCTGTCCGCGTCCCAACTCGTGGGCTGCACGAGACCACAGCTGCGTCTCCTGGGGGTCCCGGGGCTGCCACTCCGCCGCTGCCGCCTCCGTTGCTCCGGCCGTTCCCGCCACCTCTGCCGCGCCGAGGAGCCAAAACCAAGAACCCGAAACCAGGCCACCAAGCAGGACCAAGCAGAATCCGGGAGCCAACCCCCAGTCCAACGCCAGGCGTGCCGTCGCCGACCTCTGCAACCGCCGGTGAGCATTCTAGCTTTACTATTTCCTCATGTCAATGCCGCTCTGCTCCCTACCTTGCCGTATGCCATTACAAAATCATTTTCAGGTTTTCAGGTTAGCCCAGATTAGCCCAGTACATGTAGTTCTATCTTGCTCCTGACTCTCGGCGGCCTCCACGACCAACTACTCGCTGGCCGCCATGTTCTCCCTCAAGATTTTTGTTGCTGATCGAGATGTAGTTTATTGTTCCATCAAGAAAATATATCGGTAAAAAGCGTCTACGCGTTTCGGCACGAAGCCTTTGTCACGACGCTGAAGCACAGTTACCGGACAATTAATAAGCAGGAAGTGAGTGAACATAGAAGACGGATGTCTACACAAATGCATACATAAATCTGCTAACAGTGGCGGCCATCTTATAACATCAGATGTCAGGTCAGAAAAGTAAATAAATAACTGTTAATAGTGAATGAACAAAGCAAAATAGGATCGCATAAAAAAACCCATATTGCAGTAGATTCCCTCAAATTCCATACAATACAAAATTGGTAAATTCTTTGTTCAGTGTTACCATCATCATACTGGGAAAGAATACTATACATTTCAGAAATATAATTGATAACGAACAGTAATGTCTTAATAACTTGTTCTAAATTCTGTCCCATTGGGCAATATTGAATTAACACGACATTCAGTTCAGTTACCCTCAAATTTCATGCAATACAAAAACAAAAGCAATAGGCTCTTCATACAGTATTGATTTCTTCATACTGGTTGGGAATGCCATATATTACTAATAATATGCCTAGATGCGGCTTGGTAGTAAACATAGCTGTCTTAGTTGCGCGTTCCAACTTATGCCCCATTGGGCAATGCAAATGACCTGAGATAAAAATTGAAATGTAAGCCCCATTGGGCAATTACCCACTATATTACTCGATTGGGTACTAGTCCTGTTAATTTTACAGACATAGTACCAGACATGTCATGAACAAAACACACCACCTAGACTGCAGTGTAATTGGTCTACCACAAAGTAATACACGAATATAAGAAAAAATCTTAAAAGGAGAGTATACATCTAGTCAAGTAAATAAATACATGAAACAAATCAAAAATAAAAAGAAAGATATTGCAGCTCTTTTGCTTCTTACTCATTGAACCAAAATCCAGATTCATATGAGACAGTAACTTCTGACCAGGCCCTGAAAAATAGAAAACACAAAAAATATGTTTAAATTCAGCCACCTGTTAACTGATATTCTAATATCTGTATTACAGTCTCTCCCTGGCCAAGTAACTGTAAAGATTAAAAACACATAAAATAACAGGAAATAGAAAACAAGGATCAATATTTCTGTCCTTACAAGTAGGTGTATTTCTCTTCATCAACGTTAAGACCTACAGGTTCTCTTGTGTTCAATCTGAGGATATACCTGCACTCTAGCTTTCTGAGTGCCCTCTCTCTGTCACCCACTCTTTTTGTTGTTTCTATTTGGTCAATCACTGTGTACCATGAACGCATTGAGTTGCAGTTATGGTGTTGTTTAAAGTGTCTCGCCACAGGGTACGTTTCATCTACATTCCTGATTGCCCAAAGGTGTTGCAATACTCTTTTATGCACTTGTAGTATAGTGCTACCTACGTACTTCTTTTCGGAGGGACATATTAAAACATATACTACAAATTCTGATCTGCAGTTTAAGGATTTATTTATGGTTATCCTTTCTCCCAAATCTGTGTACACAATAGTGGCATTCAAGCCCTGCGTGCATGCCTTGCATTTACTGCAGTTTTTAAAACCCCTGGCTGGTTTGAACCAGATGGTTCTCTCTGGCATCTGATTTTTGACTATGTTGTCTCTGATAGACTTCGTTCTCCTATAGGTTATGGCCGGTCTATCTTCCATTTCTACTCCTATTATGGGATCTTGTTTCAACAAGTGCCAGTGTCTATGCAAGACTTTTCTTATTTGGTTGTGCGCCGTGTTAAAAGTTGTAATGAATCTACACGGCTCAATCTGCTTGCTAGCTGTATCTACTGTGGGTTTCCCTGCCTTTCGTGACTTTGGAGTTGAATGTGTGTGAAATAACAGATCAGTCCTTGATTTAGTTCTAACTTTGTCCTTTGCCTGCTTCAGGGTAATCTCATCATAGCCCCTTGCTCTTAGTCTCATAGTCTTCTCTTTTTCAGTTGCTGTATAAGTTCCTTGGGTGCTACAAATTCTCTTGGCTCTAAGCAATTCCCCATAGGGAATGCTCCTTTTGAGGGCACCTTGGTGAGAACTGGTGGCATGTAAGGTTGAATTACCTGAGGTGGCTTTTCGACATACCCGAGTTGTAATTCTATCCTCAAGCACTTCCAACCTTACATCCAAAAGTCAATGCAGTCATTGCTAATACGGCAAGTAAAAGACAAATTGAGATCATTCACATTGATTGCCTTCACAAATTCCTCAACTGATGCTGTATCTCCTCTCCATAGTATGAAGAGGTCGTCAATGTACCTTAACCACAAAACAATATTTGATGACCAATCATATGTTTCTGTATTGTGGAGCACCTGCTCCTCCCACCAGCCCATGTGTAAAATATCTCAAGCTTCACGAAAATGTTGAGAGATTTTTATTAAGACATAAATCCAAGCTCAGTATTAAGTCCACAGTTTAACACCAGGAGAGAATTTGAAAAAGAAACATCGTGTAAGCCAAAAGGTCTGGCTGTGGGCACTGCAGGGAATGCTAAGTCTCAAAATGCCACATTACAAGTGACTCTTTAAATTGCAATCCTTGTCAAAACACCTATTAATGCAGGGAACCCTGTTACAAAGAAGAGATGCAGGGGGCCCTCTGGGCACACAAAGTGGCTACAAGGGCAGTTTGACATTCAAGAACTGGAGGGGGGCAATAGGCACATCGATGGGTAACAGGTGAAGGGCAGGGGGCACACAAGGGTGCCAATGGAGCATAAAGGTGCTGCAGGGGCATGGTGGCACCTAAAAGGGTCATATGGGTGAAGCAGGACAGCGTGCAAATGAGCTACAGGTGAGTGGGGCACAAAGAGGAGCTGCTGTAAGGGGCATATTGAGAATTAGCAAGGGTGTGGCAGATCAGCACACAGGCACTGCCATAGGGTTGGAGGTACCCATAAGAGTTGCAGAGGGGACCACAGGTGTAAAAAAGAGGGTGCCGTCTAGGAGAGGGACACACAGAGGCTCCACAGAGTTGGAAGGGCATGCAGAGGTGCTGCTGTAGGGTGCAAGGCAGGGTGGCTCACAGGGATTGCAGATGGGATAGCGGTGCAAAAAAGGGGAAGCATGGCAAATGATTGCCCTAGGAAAGAGACAGTAGAGGACTGTAGGGCACCTCCACCATCATATAACAACACAAACCAACAATCATAAGTCTACACAAACAACTTCATAAATCAACAGAACCACCATCATACATCCACATAACAGACATGAAATAACATATCGATCTTCCATAAGTCCACAGAGGCAGCATCATGTACTACCCCTTGCATCACAACACAAGCAACATCCTACATCATACGGCCTAACACCCACTATTATATATCCACACAACTACCAACATACACCAGCATCTCATCACCATACTTCCACACAGCCAACATCTTATGCAGAACACACCCACATAATACACCCACTCAAATCACATTAAAAAAAAGCAAAAAATGTAATCGCCTTAAAAACAAAGTTGAAATGGTGCTAAGATTAACTGATATGTTATCAGTGGCTTCGCCATAAGGATTAGAAAGTTATGAAATGTATGAGTTGAGATACTTATTACACATCATGTCCTTAGCCCAGAGATTACGTCACCCTTAACTCCCACTCTCAGCATAGAGTTTTTGTTCTGTCAAACACATTTTCAAACAAAAGGTAACACCCTACACTACATTAAACATTATTAACTACATCATATGCCAACACCTTCACACTCATATTTACTGTAGTGTAGCTCCTATTTCCCTAATAGGCTCTGGGCATTGGAATAATATACCCTATAGGTTTGACATAGGACTGAGGTCGGTATGTCCCTATCGAGTATATTAAACTTAATTACTTGTGCCAGCTAGCTAAGAGGCCACTAGAAACTCCTTGAAAAACAAGAAGGGAGTAGTTTCTGGCAGCCGCAAAACATGACCACTTTGTTTCCCTTTAGAATCAGAACGTGTCCCAGAGTCGTGGAAACAATAGATAACTATTTCACTCAGCTCACTCGTGCATACTTAGTTTTCCTCAAAGTTACACAGAAAAAATAGACGGGCGTTTCAATAAAAGATTTATTGAACAGTCTTGTTTCTCGTGTAAGTTAAATGTGCGGTTACGATCACAAGACAGTATGCAAAATAAATAATGTACAGCGTAAGCAGTAGAAATAAATAATACTGCGCTAGCATGATCTTTAGTAGATATTCATTTACATAAATAACATAGACTAAAAATGCGAGTACTCATACGATGCGTTTCTAAGCTAGTTCTACCCCAATGTACCTAACCTAACCTAGGTGTAGGGAGAGGTATGAAGTAGGTGAAGTATTCCTTCCTATGGTATACTAAGAGTATGTTAAGCTCAGTATGCCTAGTATGCCAAGAGTCCCTCTAGGTATCTAGTCAGCTCCATACCTTAAGAATGAGAGAGGTGGGAATCTCTTGCCAGATTCGAACTCCAACACCCCGCGAGGGAAGTCAGATCACTGGAAGCTGGACTCTCTGCGTGCAGGGATGACAGCGTCTTCTCAGTGCGTCAGGCCGGGAAGCGGGCTCCTCTGAAGTCGAGGTCTCCTCTAGTTTACAAGGGCTAGGGAAGGTATATTTATACCTGAGAGGTACCTCAGAATGTTAGCATTGACGTGGATCGGACAGCGGAAGACGTCATGAATGAACCCCTAAGGTATAACGGTTCATGCATAATAGATGAGTCCTTGAAGAAATCAATAGTCCTGTGCTAGGGAACTCCCGAAGCCTAAGGGTCTGTTCTTCAAGAACTCGTTGTGACGTTAGGGTGGACGGATGTCGGAGACCATGCCTGTATTTGGAGTGCACGGTTTAATGCCTAAATAAGGACTGAGATTTTATGCCTATATAAGGGCAGGGCGAATTGTGCCTATATAAGGACATGATACAGGAAAACCTATATACGGGCATCCTAAGAGGAATACAACACCCACTCCACTTTCGTGTGTACGATAAGAATATAAATGCTAAACATTTAAAATGCTAAACATAAAATGGAGTACCGCATATTGCTAAAATATCTCTTAAAACCATTTAAAAGGCATTTAAAAAACCTATTAGAATGCAAAAAGTACTGTACATATTTAAGCATTGCTTCTTATTTCAGGCATATATTTGAAAATATAATGCAATTTGAATGAAATAAGCAGTAATATTTACATGTGACAAAAAAAATGACCGATAAGTTTGTTCAAAACAAAGTCATTTCATGTCATGAAAATTAATGAACTTTTTAGACAAATAAGATGACAAAGTGTCTGTGGAAGTACCGCGAAGTCTGTACTATAAGGCTAGTTCTACTTCAAGCAGATTGAATTGCCATTTAGTTCGAAAAATGAAAAAAAGTTCAATTTTGGGAAGAGTTTCAAGTTTTTGAAATATGAAGGCCAAATTTTACTGCGTCTCTGGTACACTGTGGGTTGAATCAGAGTCAGTGTATGGGTCTGGCATAAACATGAGATCATCTATTTCTGTAGACAAAATATCGTCCACCGTAGTTGGTGACATTCGGAACACCTCGTGTAGTAGATTACTTGCACAGAGATGTGAAGCATCGCTTTCAGCATAGGATGCCGCAGCAATGTTCGCGTCCGTTGTTACCTGTGTGCCTGTAGATCTTTCTCGTACCTCAGCAGCAGCCGGAAGCATCTGTGAGATCTCAATAAATGCTGTCATCAGGATTGGTAGCCTCTGGGGACAACACAGAGCATGGGCTGTTATCGGGTCCAGCAGAGTATCGATATCCGTTGGCGTAGCTGATGGAAATGTTAGACAGGTGTCCAACACGCATTCTTCACCGCATAGCAGGCATCGTAGAACAGGTAAGATGCAATCTTGCCAGATTGGTCTGAACGACAGGAACCACGTGGTATTAAGTTCCCGTAGACGATTCATGCCCAAAAGCTGTACTATTCGCTCACAGCACTTTCGTTCAAGGAGAGCTTTCTCCATTTCGCTCGGAGTGATGTCTGCGAATAGGCTGGCCATAGCGTAATAGCAGGAAGAGAAATAGAATTCCGGCAACAAGTGCTAGAATTAATGGTATGCCACCAAACACCGAATGTGCAAAGTTTGGGATGATTCCGAGTATTGCCTGGAAAGGTGCTAACAGACCGGAACAGATGCTCTTAAATACATGTACAATCCCGCTTGTATCAGACATGTTAAAGATACGTCCTATCATTTCCACGAAATGTATAGGGCAGTTTGTACGTATTAAAGTCTGTATCTCAGCCGAAGTCCTTGCTACTTGTAGATCATAGGTTTCTTTGGCCGAGGTCAAAGGCACTGTTTGCTGTAAAAGCATGGCTTTCATTCTGCTTAAAGTATCAAATCTTATAAAAGAGACGTTCAGCGAAGGCCACAAAGGTGACTCCCTGACTGTGTCTATTGGGGCAAACAATACTTGCATACAGCAAGTGACCCTGGAGTTGACCGTTACTAGATATGGGATGCCTGGCATCATGCCGCAGCAACTCTGATCATTCAACATGAGGTAACTCCCATTAGCAAGTTGTCCAAATGTTGGATTAATCACAGCAGCTGGTGTACCCCGCTGATGGCAAGACAAATTTGCCACAGAACCATTACAAGCCCCGTGTAAAGAAATGTCCTGACATATAAGTGAACCGCTCAGTGCACTTTTACAGTGTGTACCGCTCAAAAACACTTCACGATCCCCACTCCAACATCTATATGTATACGGTAAATTCCAAGATGTCTTAATGTATTCCTTACCCAACCTTTCATATTTGCCTGCTTGCATCTGTTTGAGGCAATACTGAAACTGAAAAGTAGTCACAGGTAGTGTGATTTTGCCATGAATAAGCCATTCTGTAGCTGGTTTTTCTGCCACTGTGAATGGTAACTTTTACAGTTTTTCAATGCTCAGCACTGTATACCTTGCTCCTCTTTGTGCCAGTTCGATCTGTTTATCAGTTAGATTTTATTCTGCAAACAGAGCTGACGTGTTGATAAAACGCCAAGGCACATAGCCCGCACGCAAATATTGCAGCATCCAGCTTAATAACACAATAGAACGTAATTGAGATTGGCCTTGTTGTAACATCGCCAAATCTTGTTCTAGTATGTCGATAGCAGAGGATACAATGTTGTCCAATGAATATATTCTGGAGGACAAAGTTGTTAACCCATTGTCGACCACAGTGAGTGTTTTCTCTAAATTAATACGATCAAGTTCACGTATTAGTTCTGCGGCCTCCATCTGTGACACTTTCCATGCTTCATTATAAGCAGCATAGATGCCGGCATATATGAAACGTTTTTGATACGGTTTTCTTGGTCCAAGCAAGAATTCCCTAAGGTCTGCATCTTCTTTAAATAAGGATAAGTGTTGTTTCACATCCTGTAGTGTAGATTTCTGCAGCCAATCAAGGCATAGTTTTCCTACACTGTATGTTGTTACTACCCCCGGATGCTGTCTTTGGACGTATCTTGGGTCTGGCCTGTGAATAGTAAAACCCTGAGTTTTATTCAGGAATCTTTCCTGACAGTTGTTCGTGTCTGTGTGCCAGATCAACCATTTTCTCCAATCAGGATTAGATCTGTTGAGTTGTAGTATATTGTCAACTGTCACCGCTGCCTGTGTATTGTTATCACTTGCAGGTGTTGGTACAGAAGGTGTTTTCATCTCTTTTATCTTGGCTAGTCCAAGACAAGATGTTTGTTGGACGGTTTCATTCAAAAACATTATTTGTTCAGGGATGATACAGGCTCTAAATAAAGCTTCTATCCCCTGCACTTGCCAATCTTTAGTACCCCAGACAGTTTTTGTGTCTATTGTGTCTTTCCATAAGTCGAAACCCCGTCTAGACAGTTGGGCAATTAATGTTGCAGAGTAAATCTGTTTTGTATTAGTTAACATAATTTTCATTCCTGTTTTGTTTACATTTTTATAGTAAAACGTTTCTGGATCAGATATATTATAACCTGAAAAATATGGAAACTTGCTAGCAAATGTTTTTGAACTACCTTGTGGTGGTGTAGGACAATGCTCCCATTGGTTAAACATAAACACATTTCTAGGGTATGCAGATTTATGCAAATAATGATGACCATAGTGGTTATAGCAATACAGCTGTTCATAGTCCGATGAACCCTCTAAATATTCTTTTTTAGAAAACGCAGCAGATTTTTCTAGGTCAAACATTATATCGTTAACAGTCTCAAAGTCCCAATCATCAGAATAGGTACTGGACGAAATGAGATCACTTAGTGAAATTTTAAACAAATGTGGAATGTTCAGTTTTTCCGTCGGGCCAAAAATATCAAAATCTGTTTTGTCCCACACTATACCATCCTGTATAGGAACGGCTGTGATGTTCACTGTTGACAAGTCTCTTGCTTCACGATGGGAAGATTTATGAGGTTTCAAAAGCACGTTCACATCTTTTCCTCCAGTGTTCACATGGATGTATCTGCCATTTATAAGCACGCTCATAGTTGTAACCAAAGCTAGCCAAAGCAGGAAAACAAATAGTCCAGAAATAATCCAGAGTTCAGTCCATGGTGAAACCAGATAAGTCTTTTTCAGAAAGTGAAGAAAGTCTTGTACTTGCTGCTTGAATTTCAATGATGCTGGCGTCATTTCAGGTTCACTCGGATCTTCTGAGAACGTATCAAAGTTAATGAAATAGCCAGAAGCAGTTCTGTCAATTGTTGGAATTGCATCAGGATTTGTAGAAATCGCTGGAACCAGTTGATCACTTGCCACATTTGTGTAGACAGGTGTATTTGGACGAACTGTTACTTGGTTTTCAAGAGGGATGAGTTCCATTGCATTGTTGCCTAGTCCTTCATCTGTTACAGCTGAATTCTCGATGGTTATCAGTCTTTCAGTCTGAACCTCTTGGATAGTAGCGAGAGGAGTGCGTCTGCTACTAGGTCGGAGTCCACGAGGCCTACTATTTAGTATTGGCCACATACTGTGGTTTGAGGAGGTCGATGGACACAAATCTTTTCTCCTTTCTTCCAGCAAGGGGCGGCAGAAGTACTGTTCTTGTTCCTTGAACTGCTAGGACAGGTACTGGTTGTCTGTAAGAAGGTCCAAATTCCTTCTTGTCCGCAATCTTTTCTCTGACTAGATCCCTAATTTTTGGAATCCAGACAGGCCTTGCTGGGACCGCCGGTTTTTCCCCAGTGGTGGTTGGCTGCAGTGGTGGTTGGCTGCAGGAATACGTTGCTTTGTTTTGATCTCAGTTCATTGAGTTCCTGTAAAACAGCCAAACGTTCTTTGATATCAAACGGTTTATTTTCCACCACTGTGCCTACGTGATCGAGATCTGGTACCCACATTCTTGTCCCAAATAGGACCTCATATGGAGTGACCCCCCCTAGAGAACTTCTTGGCAGGTTATTTAATGAGCGTTGGTCCCCATAAAGACGTTTGACCCACCCATCACCCGAACCTAATACCCTAGCTGTTATAGATTGCTTTATGTCCCGGTTTTCCTTTCCACAACCAAATTTCCCTCAGGATGGAATGGAGAGGAGTACCGCAATGCAACGCCCAGACTGGCCATGGCTTCTTTGTAAGCCCGAGAGCTAAACGCAGGGCCCTGGTCAGAATGTAGCGTGCCTATTGCGTATGTGCCGATAAAGACTCGCAAATCTTTTATAACAGTTCGAGCGTCAGCCGAGCGCTGAGGCCATATCCATAGGAACCTTGATTCAGTATTTGTGGGATTGCATTTGTCCAGAAGGACGCATGCGCGTAGATAGTCTAATGCTGTCTAACAGTGGTGTCTGTACTGGGCAGCCACATTTGTAGCATGGTGTCTGGTGGCTTTCTCGCTGTAATTTACAGTCTATGCAGTTATTGATGAAGATGTGAATTTCTGTATTCATCCCAGGCCACCAGTACATCTCCTTTAATGTCAAAATTGTTTTAGAGATCCCTTGATGTGACAGACCCTCCCCCAAATGTGCTTCATAAATCAAAGCTGCTCTACGTTCCATGTTTGGAATTACCCAATCCCCCACTCCAGGGATTCGAGCAAAAGGAACGCTGTTCGCATCAATTACATAAGAGTACTTGAGTGGAAACTTTTTTGGTAACGCTGCACCACTGCCTTTGCTTGTAGCATTGACAGCCAACATTATCTCAATGTCTATTTTTGTTTTTGAACGAGTGATCGCAGCTACGAAAGCCGTCTGAACAGCCCCCTTTGCGGCTTCTTCAGCCAATGAATTCCCTGCAACGTGAACGCCATCACGTTGATGACTCAGTGTGGATCACGTGAGCCTTTGGTAGTTCGTTTTTCAACTGAACTACTTGTTCCCAAAGCGTTTTGTGCTTTATTGTGCCATTTTTCGCATCTTTGAAACCATTTTCAAGCCAGTTTTGTATATATTCATTATACGACTGAACACAGTAAAAGGAATCGCACACTATCAGTGTGGGGAATTCTCGATCTGTACTTTCTAGTGCCAGTTTGAATGATTGTAGTTCAGCTCACTGAGCTGTACAATCTCCTAGAGACTGAGTTTTGGTGACCATAGGTCTGAAGATGCCATCTCGCATGCGACCTTTAACGATTGCACACGCTGCACTGTAAGCTTGCTTACTCCCTGTTGTGGGTTGTGCGGATCCGTCAGTGTAAATTATGAATTCGTACTGATCGAGAGGCAGAATTTCAGTGGGCAGAGGACATTCTTGTTTTTAAATCAGGATCAAAAACATATTCAACATCTGTTGCAGCAAGAGAATTAACCCATTGTATCCATCTTGGATGTAATGCTTTAGCATTTGGAATGCTTGCTTTTGTGACCGCTTCTAAAGCTGGTACCGGGGTTACGACAATAATGCGTTTCCCTTGGGCTAAGGCTCTTTCTTTTGCTACAGCGGTTTGAACTGCTGTCAGAATTTTTCAGTTGAAGTGAAGCGCATTTCCGCTTATGTATACAAATGAGATTTGTATGCAATTGGTACTTTTTCACCCTCATTAAATGTTAAGTAGGTGAATCCGCATTGACCCAAAATTATTCGGATCACCAGGTTGCATTGACTTACGCGTGTTTGTAAGTGATTTGTTGCTAACATGTTAGCCTGGAGTGAACGCAAGATTTCTGTGTGTTCATGTGTCCAGTTTTTGATTGAATAATCAGGTTTAATTAATGCGTAGATAGGTTAATCCTTTCTGCGTAATTTAGAATGTATGTTCTTCCAAAATTTAGGAAACCCAGGATGGATTGTAAGTTTTTTAGCGTTTTTGGAGGTTGGAGCAGCGCACATTTCTCTAGAAAGTTAGCTGCCAAGCTCTTGCCTTCACTTGAAAGCTCATATCCTAGAAATAGGACATTGAGATGGGCAATTCTGGACTTTTTGAAGTTGAATTTGTAGCCCTCAGAGGCGAAGCCCAATATAATGGTACTCACCCTGTTCAAGTGTTTGTCCAGGTCATCGTCTGTCAGATAGATGTCATCGACATAGGACAATGCCTCATTGTCATAAATTTGTAGTAACTCCGTTACCCTCGCTGAGAATAAACCTGGGCTGTTCTTGAACCCTTGTCGGAGTCTACAAAATTGACGCTGGGTCCCCATGATGGAGAATGATGTTAAGTACCTGCTTTCAGGTGCTATGTTTTGACATAAGAAACCATTTGAGATGTCTAGTGTGGTTTTATATTTTTTACGCACAATGTTATTCATTAATGGTGTGCTATGTGCATTTTGCACTGCAAAAGTTTTAGAACAAGTGTTTAAGTGTCTGTAATCCAAAACTAGACAATAGGTGTTGTCTGGTTTGGAGACAGGAAACAGAGGATTGTTCATTGAGGAGGTGCATGTTTCAATCACCCCTTGGTATTCAAGTTGATCTAAGATCTCCCTGACCTGTTTTTTAGCTTCTTGCTTTACTGGATACTGCCTTTGTGCAGTTGGTTCATGTTTCAGATGTATTTTATGGTGAGGTGAGTCCTCATCCCATCCTACATGATTTTTATATAATGCTGGGGCCTGGGCTACTGCCCATTTCATGGCATATGTATATTTTAGATGAATCGGAATCTGATTAGAGAAGGCAGGCATAATAATGTCCTCGCCGTGTGGGCACTCCCTGACAAATTGTGGTGGCCAGTCTTTTTCTGCTAGAAGTATGTCATAGCCCCTCGAAAGTTTTTCCCAAAAGAGTGCTTTCACATGTCTAGGTATGTCTCCCTCCATCCGGAGTGTTATTTCATATAACTTTTGTGGAGTACTAACCCTGGTGTCTACAGTCTCAACTGTAATGTACTCATTCAAGTCCACTATCTCCAGAAGTTCCTTCAGGTTCTGGCGAGCTATTGTGACTTCTGCTGCACTGTCCAGCATTGTCTGAGCCCATTCTCCGTTCTTGAGTTGTGTTCTCAATATTCTTGTCATGTCTGACCTTCAGACCTGCTACTTTATTTTTGGAGAATTGAGGTTTTGTTTTATTTTTTGGAGCGTGTTTTTCTTCCTTGGATTTCACGCGTTCTTCTCTATGTTCCGATCGTCCTCTTCTTTCCGAAGTCTGTGATGAGATCTGAAAGGGACGAGAGGAACGTGTATCAGTATCTTGATACCTGTCAGGCTTTCTCAAATTATCCCTATTCCTGAGGTTATACCTCCTTTCAGAGGGCTCCTTTTGAGGAGACCTACCTCGGGATTGAGAACGTTTCTCGTTTGAATTTTGTTTATTAGTCTCCCACTTCTTTTTAGAAGATGTAGGAATTTGTTTAATAGAGTCCTTCTCAGGACTTTCAGATAGTTTCGGCTTCACAGGTCTTCCACCCAAACTATCTCTGCCTAATTCAGCATAAGATTGTTCTATAATTCTGGGTAGCTCAGTTTGGTGTTCTGTAACATCAAATTCCCTTAATTTTTGGCGGATCGCCACTGCTGCTGCCTCCCCTTTAATATTAGATAATATTATTGTTGAGACCTGGTCGAAATTTTTCAGTAATTTCATACCTAAATTTAGAGCAGGCTCTGCCCCGTATTCGTCTTGAATTTGTTTCAGGACATCAGGTATTACCGCAATTGACGGAATGCCATGTGTTTTAGTATAGATGGCAGCAAAGACTGAGCCCCAAGTGGTGCAGTCTTCCAGTTGTGGTGTGATCCCCATTGGTAAACTGATTGTTAGGATTTTGTGTTTCTCATATGGGCTAGTATTTGGAAATACTGCTTCGATTTGAGTGATTTTTTGAGCTATCCAAAATGGAACCTGCTCACGTTTTGTGGGCATTTTACCCATGACTGCATATAGAGTCTGTGGTGTAATTTTTAGTGTATTCCCTTGTTGAGGAATCTGATTTGGAAGTGTCAATGGTGGTTGGACTGTGAAAGTCCGCATAACATATTGGACCAATTGTCTGTAGATTTTTATTAATTCTTGTAGTTGAACAAGTAGTTCCTCATCTGACATTATATCCAGTTCAGGATGAGGTGTGTAGCCGGCTAGAATCGGCCATGTTGCTCCTGGTCTACCTAGTGGACCGAGCATTTTAATGTTTCTGTGATGTTTTATGAATGAAATGAAATTTGTACTTGTAAAGCGCACCCATACCCCCAAAGGGGTGTCCAGGCGCTGTACGCATACCGCTGTGGAACCCTTCCTGGCTTTTCCCTGTGAAATGTCCACTCCTGGGCACCCCCAGGGTGAAGCCAGGCATCCCAGCGCTGTTGGGGCCGTTGTGGAGATTAAGCAAGCTATTGCCCAGAGTTGCAGAGTGGGACCGATGATTAGAATAGGCACCGAGGCGAGAATTATCAGGTCCGAGGAAATTGAGCCCAAGACCCGCCAAGGCGGGAATTGAACCCTGGTCCCGGGCCAGATCTCTGCATCAAGGTCTGCCGCTCTAACCATTGAGCCACACTTCTCCACTTTTAGGGCGCCTTTAAACCAGAGCTGATGCTCCTGGTATGTTAATGGAATTTCTATATCCTCGAAAGGAATGTATTCCTCTGGTGGATCATCTTCTTTGTAGAAGTGAAACATGTGTGTTACTGAATTTGATTCAGGAAATATTACCCATGAATAGAATACCTCTGTCTGAAAGGATTCATGTGCCTCTATCACGAAAACTGCTCTACCGCCTCTTGGTGGTAGGCCATGTTTTATGAGTTTTAGAGTGATGGCTCTTCTTAAGTTTGGAGCGATGTCTATAACACCCTCCTCGGTTTCATTTAAACCTGTAATGTTAAAAACTGCTAAGACTGGGTCAGCCGCAGCTCCACCGGTTTCGGTCATTTTTTTTTTGAAAAATGTAGAACAAGTTTCAAGGAAACAAAGATAAGGTGCACAATATTTTGGAACACTGTATCCTTCAACGTTGAGCAAACCAATAAGCTAATATATAGGGTGCTTCCCTATGTAGCCGTGGTGGATACTTAACCCTGCCCACTCCAGATGTCTTTTGGAGTATATGGGTAGGGGTCTCTGAGAGAAAAAGCACGGCTAAGTTACTCAGTATCTAACGTTGAATTACCGCCTTACCAAATGTTGGGCGCCATGTAGTGTAGCTCCTATTTCCCTAATAGGCTCTGCGCATTGGAATAATATACCCTATAGGTTTGACATAGGACTGAGGTCGGTATGTCCCTATCGAGTATATTAAACTTAATTACTTGTGCCAGCTAGCTGAGAGGCCACTAGAAACTCCTTGATAAACAAGAAGGGAGTAGTTTCTGGCAGCCGCAAAACATGACCACTTTGTTTCCCTTTAGAATCAGAACGTATCCCAGAGTTTTGGAAACAATAGATAACTATTTCACTCAGCTCACTCGTGCATACTTAGTTTTCCTCAAAGTTACACAGAAAGAATAGACGGGCGTTTCAATAAAAGATTTATAGAACAGTCTTGATTCTCGTGTAAGTTAAATGTGCGGTTACGATCACAAGACAGTATGCAAGATAAATAATGTACAGCATAAGCAGTAGAAATAAATATTTCTGCACTAGCATGATCTTTAGTAGATATTCATTTACATAAATAACATAGACTAAAAATGCGAGTACTCATACAATGTGTTTCTAAGCTAGTTCTACCCCAATGTACCTAACCTAACCTAGGTGTAGGGAGAGGTATGAAGTAGGTGAAGTATTCCTTACTATGGTATACTAAGAGTATGTTAAGCTCAGTATGCCTAGTATGCCAAGAGTCCCTCTAGGTATCTAGTCAGCTCCATACCTTAAGAATGAGAGAGGTGGGAATCTCTTGCCAGATTCGAACTCCAACACCCCGCGAGGGAAGTCAGATCACTGGAAGCTGGACTCTCTGCGTGCAGTGATGACAGCGTCTTCTCAGTGCGTCAGGCCGGGAAGCGGGCTCCTGTGAAGTCAAGGTCTCCTCTAGTTTACAAGGGCTAGGGAAGGTATATTTATACCTGAGAGGTACCTCAGAATGTTAGCATTGACGTGGATCGGATAGCGGAAGACGTCATGAATGAACCCCTAAGGTATAACGGTTCATGCATAATAGATGAGTCCTTGAAGAAATCAATAGTCCTGTGCTAGGGAAACTCCCGAAGCCTAAGGGTCTGTTCTTCAAGAACTCGTTGTGACGTTAGGGTGGACGGATGTTGGAGACCATGCCTGTATTTGGAGTGCACGGTTTAATGCCTAAATAAGGACTGGGATTTTATGCCTATATAAGGGCAGGGCGAATTGTGCCTATATAAGGACATGATACAGGAAAACTTATATACGGACATCCTAAGAGGAATACAACATTACGTCCACACAATCAACATCATAGGTCAGCAAACACATCTCAAAATGTCAATAAGGCCAATTTCAAACATGTATCCATGTATGCAGAGTCCATTGTGCCTAGGATGAGCACACAGTGGATTGGGCACAGGGCTTGGCTGCAGAACCGACCCTTTGGCTAGTCCTGATCCATATGGCTAAAGAACAAGCATAGCATGATTGAATATCCACATGTCTGTTTAGGCACATGCCACGTGATTGTAACTCCTTGCACAGACAAAGGCTTCATGCAGCAGGAGTTAGATGCCCATAAAGTCTCTCGGTGAAGAGCCAGGCCCATTGCCAAACCCACGTTCAACACACATTATGCAAATCTAAAGGCTATGTCCAGCATTGACTGGCCTCACAGTGGGTTGGGCACTTGTTCTGGCCACAGGCCATGCTTCTCAGCAAGCCTCCACTATATTAAGCTGAAGGCTGTGCACAGCAGGGGATGGATGCCCACAGAGACTGTTGAATGCAAGCCTTGTGGCCAATACCCACTGTGCATGATGAAAGGCCTTGTGGAGGTCTGGTTAGACAGCTACGAGTGTAGTTGCGTGCAAAGCATGGAAACCATCTCTGTCTCTTCTCCCAACTGTGCATGATCTAGAGACACATGCTTTAAAGAAATCGCTCTTAAAGCAAATGGCCCCAAACATCTGTGCTATCTGTAATTTGCAGTCACTTTTGAGCATAGCCTGTAGCACAATGGTTATGGCTGGGTGGAGTAATTATGTTATTTCGTAATTGTGATGTTGGTAGTGAAACCATAGTCAAAAACTAATGAACATGCAAGTTTTATGTCCAAATCATTTCATAATTAAAAAAATAATGAAAAGAAAGCAGATGAAAAGTGTTTTCTATTTTTTAACCAGGGAAGTTATCACTAAAAGACAGCTGGAAGGTTTACAAAAAACATTAGGGTTTGTGCTGACGATTGCAAGCACCTATTTGTTGTGCACACAAGATGTTGCGCTGTCCACAACTGGAAATATATTTTCCACAGTTCGTAAAGTAAATTGGTATGCCACTAAAAGCATTTTCTTCATCTACTATCAGTGTTCAGGTAAGCAATTTTTCTGCAAGAAATGTTTCCAGCGCAGTAGGTTTCTTGTATGCTCAGGTGACTTCCACTTTGTAGCATAATTTTCCACTAGATAATCACTCTCACGTTTGTAGTTGATGGGCCTGGTTATTGCGGATGCCTTAAAGGTATACTTTTCAGTTGTGCCTTGACTTCAATCAATCAGTCAATCAAAACATTATTTACTTAGAGAATTCCATAAAGTGACATGCAATGAATAATGTATACATTTTCACATTTCCTTAATAAAATGCATTCGTAAATTTACAAATTTCATCAATAAAATAAAAAACTACTATATTAAAACAAGCGTCTGCAACAAATTCTACATAAACTACCAACATATTTTTTTTAACACTCCCATAACTAAAAATATAAATATACAAATCGGAAACTAACAGCACTATTCAATCAATCAATCAATCAATCAATTTGAATTTGTAGGGCAGGGCTAAACACCCGTAAGGGTATCCAGGCATTAGGTTCTTGAAGGGATCAGCCAAAATGCCTCATCTTGAGTCCCTTTCTGAATTCCGTGAGAGTCGATGATGTTTGGAGGTGAAGGGAAAGGTTGTTCCAGGAGTGGGGATGAGGTAGGAGAAGGAACATCCTCCACGGTAGGAGGATGCGGGGATTGTGTGAGAGGGAGGCAGAGTGCAGGTGTCTGGAGGGTTAGTGGAAGTTCAGGCGGTGGTTGATGTATACTGATCCTTGGTCATGGAGGGCCTTGTAGGTGTGTGTCAGCATCTTGAATTGGCATCTTTTCTGGGTGGGGAACCAGTGTAGGTTTCTAAGCTGGGGGGTCCATTTGGGGAGGTTCAGGATGAGTCTGGCAGCTGAGTTCTGTATCATCTGCAGTCTCTTCAGGAGTTGGTTGGCGATTCCTGCGTAGAGTGCATTGCTGTAGTCCATCCAGCCGGTGACTAGGGCTTGAGTGACGGCTTTCCTGGTACTGACGGGGAGCTATCCGAAGATCTTTTGAAGCATGCAGAGGGTTTGGAAACAGACGGAGGAGACTGCATTGATCTGGCATTTCATGGTGAGTTTTCTTTCCAGGATGATACCTAGTTGCAGTCGTGGTCTGTTGGTGTGGGTCCAAGTTCGGAACGCCATCATGTGTCGCTCAATGGGAAGGTGTTGTTCCCCAAAATCAGCACTTCCGTCTTGTCCATGTTGAGCTTTAGGCAGTTGGTCTTTCATCCAGTCGGTGACACTCATCATGCAGTTGTTGTGGAAGTTGATCCTAGTGGTGCAGGGGTCTTCTAAGAGAGAGAGAGGATGAGCTGTGTGTTGTTTGTAGAGGATACAATATTGAGGCCATGAGTTCTGATGATGTTGGCCATGGGTGTCATGTATGTGTTGAACAGGGTGCATCTGAGGAATGATCCTAGAGTGACACCGCAGATGGTGCTCTTGGGTCCCAAAGTGAAGGATGGAAGGAGGAACCTCTGGGTTCATCCTGTGAGGAAGGATGCAATCCATTTGAGGGCGTCTTCTTGGATCACGAGGTGGTGGAGTCTTTTGATGAGTGTGTGGTGGGATACGGTATTGAATGCTGCTCAGAGGTCGAGGACAATCAGGGCTGTTCTTTCACCCTGGCCGAGGAGGGCTCTGATGTCATCTGTGACATCAATCAGGGCAGCCTCAGTGCTGTTATTGGCGCAGGAACCGGATTGAGAGGTGCCCAGCAGGCTGTTTCTCTTAAGGTGTTCGCTGATAAATCAAGGTTGACTCTGCTATGAACTACATATTCAGGTAGACAGTATGCCTGCAGTATACCTGCTGGCCTCCTCTAGCTTTAGTGATAGATATAAAATTCTTACTTGCTTTTTGTACTTTATCTTTTTATTTCCTGGCCTTAAAGACACACCTAATATAATAGGCAAGTTGGCATAAGATTCCCACTTCACATGAGCACAAAATATCATTTAGAGCATCCCTATACAAAGTTTTTTGCTCTATCCAGAATAATGTGAGCAACTGCTTCAAAATTGACTTACATCAGGGGCATAACACTATAAAGTGGGCAATTTGTTTCTTTTGTTGGGTACACCAACATACTGGAGTTTGGCATACAGTAGAGAGGCGTACAGTATAGTGGTGTAGAGTGAAGTGGGGTAGATTAGAGTGGCGTATGGTAGAGTGTAGTGGAGTACAGTAGAGTGGAGGACAGTGGCATAGAGTGGAGTGGACTAGAGTGGCTTGGAGTGGCGAAGAGTGCAATGGCATAGAGTAGAGTGGTGCAGAGTAGAGTGGCGTAGAGTGCAGTGGTGTACAGTAGAGTGGTGCAGAGTAGAGTAGAGTGGCATAGAGTAGAGTGTTGGATACTACAGTAGAGTGGAGTACAGTCCAATGACATAGAGTGCAGTGGCATACAGTGGTCTAGAGTGGATTACAGTGGAGTAGAGTAGAGTGGAGTAGAGTGGCATGGAATGGAGTGGAATGGCACTGAGTAGAGTGGTGTAGAGAAGAGTGGTATACAGTGAAGTGGGGTACATTGAAGTGAGGAACTATGAAGTGGGGTAGAGTGAAGTGGGATAGAATAGAGTGGCATAGAGAAGAGTGGGGTGGGGTAGAGAGGCGTAGATTGAAGTGGGGTACAATAAAGTTGCTTAGAGTCGAGTAGAGTGGTGTACAGTGGAGTGTAGTACAGTGGCTTAGAGTGGTGGACAGTACAGTGGTGTAGAGTAGAGTGGTATTGAGTAGAGCCCATTACAGTAGAGTGGCATTGTGTGGAGTGGAGTTGGGGTAGAGTGGCACAGAGTGGCACTGTGTGGAATACAGTGGTGTACAGTGTTGTGCAATAGAGCAGAGTGGCCTTGAGTAGATTGGTGCAAAGTAGAGCAGAGTGGTGTAGAGTTCAGTGGCCTAGAGTACAGTGCAATGATGTAGAGTGCAGTGGTGTAGAGTGGAGCGGCGAACAGTGGAGTGGTGTAGAGTGCAGTAGCATAGAGTTTAGTGATGTACAGTGCACTGCATTGAGAGTAGGTATGTACAGTGCAGTGGCATAGAGTGCAGAGGCATAGAATGCAGTGGTGTACAGTGCCGTGGCAATGAGTACAATTGCATACAGCACAGTGACATAGTGGTATGTGGCATAATATGCAGTAGTGAAGAGTTCACTGGCATACATTGCAATGGTGTAGAGTGCATTGGGATGTTGTAGATTGTGTTTTCCCACATACATACATATATATATATATATATATATATATATATATATATATATATATATATATATATATATATATATATATATATATATATATATATATATATATATATATATATATATATATTACCTACTGGCGGTCGCCAGTAGGTAGTTATAGTTAGGACCTAGTTTTCATAGGAAAAGCGTTTTTTCATTTGCCAATATCTTTTGCCCCGTTTGACAACTCTTCGCAAAATTTACAAAACTAATGGGGCGCTCCCGTCAGCTCCTGTCTTGAAAGTTTCGGGGTGATTCGTTAAGCTGAGAAAAAAGGGGGGGGTTCCAAAACGCGCTTTCTCCATGTTAATTTCCATAGGCATGTTTGTCGCGGCTACAGCCCGAATTGCTGAACGGAATTATACCGAATATGAGAGGTAGCTGTTGTTCCAGAGTGCACTCTTTGCTTTAAATGGTGTAAATCCGTTCAGTAGTTCCTGAGAAATTTAAAAATAAAAAATATTGATATCTGGTGACCGCGGTGGATTTGCGAACCCTCCCAATCACGAGCTTCATTTTGATTGGCTGTCAACACTCCAAACCAAGAAGTGTTGGCAGCCATCTTGTGACTCTGTAAAACCTAGTCACAAGAAAAAAAGGAATAAAATGATTAAAAAAAGAAAAGGGGGCAGGGTAGAAACACCCTGACACCCTAGGCCTGGTCAGGGGTTCCTGTCTCAAAAAGCATTTTTTTTTTTAAACGGCAGGATTCGCGCTGGGTGCACGAATCCCGCCGAGAAAATAAAAAAAAACGAAGCACGGACTCCCGGGCTTCGTTTTAATAAGCCCCCGGTTTGGCAATATGCCAAATATATGCGGGCCGCGCAGGCCCCCGCAGCCCTGGGGACCGCCACCTCCCCAGGGCTTTATTAATTATGTACGGGGGGCACAAAGCCCCTCCGCAGCCCCGGGGACTGCCACCTCCCTGGGGCTTATTTATTAATAGAAGCGTGGGGGGGCTTCTGCCCCCCACGCTGCCCCGGGGACCACCACCTCCCTGGGGAATTGAAAAATAATGGGTGGGGGGCCTTGTGGGCCCCCCTAAGCCCCAGGAGCCCCCCTAAGCCCCAGGGGCCACCACCTCCCTGTGGCTTCAATGTTTAAATGCGGGGGTCCTTGCGCCCCCCCCGCAGCCCAGGGGACCGCCACCTCCCCGGGGCTACCTTTAAAACTGTGTGTGGGGGGCTTGAGCCACCCCACACTGCCATGGGGACCACCACCTCCCTGGGGCATAGATGAATGAAGTGCAGGGTCTGTTGCGGACCCCTGGCCCTGGGGACCACCACCTCGCCGGGGCTATTTACATGTTGGGAGGGGGGCCGCGCGGTCCTACTCCTGGAGCCCTGATTGGCCCTGGGGACCACCAGCCCCCAGGGCCAGCTCCGGCAATGTCCTGGGGTGCCCACACCCAGGACATTGCAGTTTGCAATGACAGGGCTTGAGCACGGCTCCCGCCCTCTCATTGCAAACACTGCTTTGCTTCGTGGAAGTGAGAGCAGGAAACTTGCTCTCGCTTCCACGAAGCGAAGCAGAATTGCTTTTGCACAAGGGGAGCTGCATGTCAGCAGCTCCCCTTGTCCAAAAGCAAAGCCGGCTCCCGCAGGAGGCAGGGAGCCAGCAGGGACCATGGGGACATTGGGGCTCCCTCCGTGGTCCCCAACATGAGGGCCGGCCCCGGGTGATGGGGTCCCCGGGGCCAATAGTGGCCCAGGGAAGGAGGGCCATTCGACCCCCTTCCCGTTAAATAATAATAAAAAAAAAAGAGGCCAGGCCCCGGGGGATGGGGTCCCCGGGACCAAAGAGGCCAAGGGAAGGGGGGCCACGTGGCCCGCTCCCGTAAAATAAAAATAAATAAACAGAGGCCAGGCCCTGGGGGATGGGATCCCCGGGGCCAAAAATGGCCAAGGGAAGGGGGGCCACGCAGCCTCCCTCTCGTAAAGTTAATAAAACATTTCTTTAAAAGAGGCAAAGCCCCAGGGGATGGGGTCCTTGGGGCCAAAAAAGGCCTCAGGAGTGGGGCCGCACGGCCCCCTCCTGTAAATTGAATAAAAAAATAAGTGGCCATGCCCTTGTGGATGGGGTCCCCAGGGCCAAAATCGGCCTCGGGAGGGGGGCCGCGTGGCCCTCTTCCCATTTTAAAATAAAATAAAAATAAAAAATGTCTCAGGCCCTGGGCGATGGGGGTCCCCAGGGCCCCAAAAATATTAAGAGAAGGGAAACCACACAGCCCACCTTTTAACAAAAAAAAAGAAAAGCCGGCATCTCGCCGGAGGCCCCGCCCCCTCCCTGCACCACTCTGCAAACGCACCTCCTGGCGCGTTCTAAGTTGAGGGATTAAGTCCCCTTGAATCCTGAGGGTCCCTGGGGGCCAACTAGCCTACCATGTACCTCCAGTAAGCCCCACATAGTGGGATTGCTGAGAGGTGGTCTGAGGCCATGCCCATTTTTACACCACTCTGCAAATGTGCCTCTTGGTGCACTGCTGGTGGGGCGATGAGGTCCTCTTGTGTTCTGAGGACCTCAGGACTAAAGTGGACTTCATCCCTCAAGCAGCAGTCCACTTTACTCCTGAGGGACTTTTGGTAAGTCCTACGCAATGGAATTCCTGAGTGCTGGTTGGAGGCTCAGCCCCCTTTCTCCACCACTCTGCAAACACGACTACCAGTTAAAGAAGCATTTGTAATGTAATAAGTCTCGCATTTGCAAGAGTTAGAGCTATTGGCGTTGTAAATGTAAACGGTTTTTACTAATGTTTTTGGAGTGGAGTATATGTAGGTTGTGTGTAGTGGAATTATGTGGTATGTGGTGCAGTGAAATTATGTGGCTAGAAAGCATGTGGTATTTAGTGTATAGGAATTATGTAGAGTGGGATTACGTGTTATGGAGAGTAATTATGTGATATGGTAGTCTGTGCTGTGGAGTGGTAACCTCAGGTTTAGTCTTCTTCGTTTCCATAGAAGTTAAACTATGAACTCAATCAGACAAATAAAAGAAGGAATCACTGAGGAGCACTTCTGGACCTAGCCAGAGGTATGAGCAGGGCCACTGGAATTATGCGACTGTTTGGCTGCACAGACTTTCACACAATTATACATTTTCCGCATTAGCCACATAATCCATCATCTGCTGCCTAATCTGCAGATTTGTACAAAAAAGCCTTCTTTCTAGCTCAAATGGCTTAAACGTTACCAAAAATGCAGTGACAAGTGTTACAGCGTGGTGGAAGGTCCTTTGCAAACCTAGAATGGTCACCTGTTACTTATTGCTAAATGTGGGTGTTAAAATGGTACTAATGGTGTACAAGCCACTCTTGCTTCTTTCTGCGCCTCTCTTGCCTCTTTCTGCATTTCTGTTGCTTCTTTCTGCACCTTTCTCTCTTTTTCTGCACTTCTCTTGCCTCTTTCTGCAAATCTCTTCTACTTTCTGCACCTCTTTTGCCTCTTTCTGCACCTCTGTTGCCTCTTTCTGCACCTCACTTGCTTCTTTGTGCACCCCTCTTACCTCTTTCTGCACCTCTCTTGCCTCTTTCTGCAGCCATCTTCCCTCTTTCTGCCCCCTCCTTCCTCCTTCTGCACCTCTGTTCCTTCTTTCTGCACTTCTTTTGTTTCTTTCTGCATTTCTCTTGCTTCTTTCTGCATCTCTCCTGCTTCTTTCTGCACTCTCTTGCCTCTTTCTGCACCCCTCATCCCTTTTTCTGCACTTCTCTTGCCTCTTTCTGCACCTCTTTTGCTTCTTTCTGCACTTCTTTTGTTTCTTTCAGCAACTCTCTTGCTTCTTTATCTACCCCTCTTGCCTCTTTCTCTACCCCACTTCCCCCTTTCTGCATCTCTGTTGCTTCTTTCTGCACTCCTCTTGCTTCTTTCTACACCTCTCTTGCTTCTTTCTGCACCACTCGTGCTTCTTTCTGCACCCCTTTTCCCTCTTTCTGCACCCCTCTTGCCTCTTTCTGCACCTCTGTCCCTTCTTTCTGCACTTCTTTTGTTTCTTTTTGCACCTCTCTTGCTTCTTTCTGCACCCCTCTTGGCACTTTCTCCACCCCTGTTTCCCCTTTTTGCATCTCTGTTGCTTCTTTATGCACTTCTCTTGCCTCTTTCTCCACTCCTCATCCCTCTTTGTGCACCTCTGTTGCTTCTTTCTACACCTCTCTTGCTTCTTTCTGCACCACTCGTGCTTCTTTCTGCACCCCTTTTCCCTCTTTCTGCACCCCTCTTGCCTCTTTCTGCACCTCTGTCCCTTCTTTCTGCACTTCTTTTGTTTCTTTCTGCACCTCTCTTGTTTCTTTCTGTATCCCTCTTGCCTCTTTATCCACCCCACTTCCCCCTTTCTGCATCTCTGTTGATTCTTTATGCATTTCTCTTGCTTCTTTCTGCATCTCACTTGCTTCTTTCTGCACCCCTCATGCCTCTTTTTGCACCCCCGTCCCTCTTTCTGCACTCCTCTCGCCTCTTTCTGCACCTCTGTTGCTTCTTTCTGCACTTCTTTTGTTTCTTTCTGCACCTCTTGCTTCTTTCTGCACCCCTTTTGCCTCTTTCTGTACCCCTCTTGCCTCTTTATGCACTTGTGTTCCTTCTTTCTGCACTTCTTTTGTTTCTTTCTGCACCTCTGTTGCTTCTTTCTGCACTTCTTTTGTTTCTTTCTGCACCTCTTGCTTCTTTCTGCACCCCTCTTCCCTCTTTCTGCACCCCTCTTGCCTCTTTCTGCACCTCTGTTCCTTCTTTCTGCACTTCTTTTGTTTCTTTCTGCAAATCTCTTGCTTCTTTCTGCACCCTTCTTGCTTCTTTCTGCATCCATCGTGCCTCTTTCACACCCCTCTTCCATCTTTCTGCACCCCTCTTGCCTCTTTCTGCACCTCTGTTCCTTCTTTCTGCACTTCTTTTGTTTCTTTATGCACCTCTCTTATTTCTCTCTGTATCCCTCTTGCCTCTTTCTCCACCCCACTTCCCCCTTTCTGTATCTCTGTTGCTTCTGTATGCATTTCTCTTGCTTCTTTCTGTATCTCTCTTGCTTCTTTCTGCACCCCTCATGCCTCTTTTTGCACCCCTCATCCCTCTTTCTGCACTCCTCTTGCCTCTTTCTGAACCTCTGTTGCTTCTTTCTGCACTTCTTTTGTTTCTTTCTGTACCCTTATTGCCTCTTTCTGCACCTCTGTTCCTTCTTTCTGCACTTCTTTTATTTATTTCTGCACCTATTGCTTCTTTCTGCACCCCTTTGCCTCTTTCTGAACCCCTCTTGCCTCTTTCTGCACCTCTGTTCCTTCTTTCTGCACTTCTTTTGTTTCTTTCTGCCATTCTCTTGCTTCTTTCTGCACCCCTCTTGCTTCTTTTTGCATCACTCGTGCCTCTTTCACACCCCTCTTTCCTCTTTATGCACCCCTCTTGCCTCTTTCTGCACCTCTGTTCCTTCTTTCTGCATTTCTTTTGTATCTTTCTGCATCTAACTTGTTTTTTTCTGTATCCCACTTGCATCTTTAGCCACCCCACTTCCCCCTTTCTGTAGCTCTGTTGTTTCTTTATGCATTTCTCTTGCTTCTTTCGGCAACTCTCTTGCTTCCTTCTACATGCCTTGTGCCTCTATCTGTACCCCTCATCCTTCTTTCTGCATTCCTCTTGCCTCTTTCCGAAACTCTGTTGCTTCTTTCTGCACTTCTTTTGTTTCTTTCTGCACCCTTCTTGCCTCTTTCTGCACCTCTGTTCCTTCTTTCTGCATTTATTTCGTTTCTTTCTGCACCTCTCACTTTTTTTGCACCCCTTTTGCCTCTTTCTGCACCCCTCTTCCCCCTTTCTGCACCTCTGTTCCTTCTTTCTGCACTTCTTTTGTTTCTTTCTGCAGCTCTCTTGCTTCTTTCTGCACCCCTTGCCTCTTTCTCCACCCCTCTTCCCTCTTTCTTCACCCCTGTTGCTTCTTTCTGCACCTCTGTTCCTTTTTTCTGCACTTCTTTTGTTTCTTTCTGCACATCTCTTGCTTCTTTCTGCAACCCTCGTGCCTCTTTCTGCACCCCTCTTCCTTCTTTTTGCATCCCTCTTGCCTCTTTCTGCACCTCTGTTGCTTGTTTCTGCACTACTCTTGCTTTTTTCTGTACCTCTTTGCTTCTTTCTGCACCACTCGTGCTTCTTTCTGCACCCCTCTTCCCTCTTTCTGCACCCCTCTTGCCTCTTTCTGCACCTCTGATCCTTCATTCTGCTCTTCTTTTGTTTCTTTCAGCACCTCTTTTGCTTCTTTCTGCACCCCTCTTGCCACCTTCTCCACCCCTGCTCCCCTTTTTTGCATCTCGGTTGCTTCTTTCTGCAGTTCTCTTGCCTCTTTCATTACCCCTCATCCCTCTTTCTGTACCTCTGTCCCTTCTTTCTGTAACCCTTGTGCCTCTTTCTGCACCCCTCTTCCCTCTTTCTATACCCCTCTTGCCTCTTTCTGCATCTCTGTTCCTTTTTCTGCACTTCTTTTGTTTCTTTCTGCAACTCTCTTGCTTCTTTCTGCACCCCTCTTGCTTCTTTCTGCATCCCTTGTGCCTCTTTCACACCCCTCTTCCCTCTTTCTGCACCCCTCTTCCCTCTTTCTGTACCTTTGTTCCTTCTTTCTGCAATTCTTTTGTTTCTTTCTGCATATCTCTTGTTTCTTTCTGTATCCCTCTTGTCTCTTTCCCACCCCACTTCTCCCTTTCTGTATCTCTGTTGCTTTTTTATGCACTTCTCTTGCTTCCTTCTGCACCTCTATTGCTTTTTTCAGCACCCCTCGTGCCTCTTTCTGCACCCCTCTTCCCTCTTTCTGCACTCCTCTTGCCTCTTTCTACACCTCTGTTGCTTCTTTCTGCATTTCTTTTGTTTCTTTCTGTACCTCTCTTGCCTCTTTCTGCACCTCTGTTCCTTCTTTCTGTACATCTTTTGTTACTTTCTGTACCTCTTGCTTCTTTCTGCACCCCTCTTGCCTCTTTATGCACCTCTGTTCCTTCTTTCTGCTCTTCTTTTGTTTCTTTCTGTATCTCTCTTGGTTCTTTCTGCACCCCCTTGCCTCTTTCTCCACCCCTCTTCCCTCTTTATTCACCCCTGTTGCCTCTTTCTACACCTCTGTTCCTTCTTTCTGCACTTCTTTTGTATCTTGCTGCACATCTCTTGCTTCTTTCTGCACCCCTTGTTCCTGTCTCTGCACCACTCTTCCCTCTTTCTGCACTCCTCTTGCCTCTTTATGCACCTCTGTTGCTTCTTTCTAGACTTCTTTTGTTTCTTTCCGCACCTCTCTTGCTTCTCTCTGCACCCCTCTTGCCTTTTTCTCCACCCCTCTTTCCCCTTTTTTCATCTCTGTTGCTTCTTTCTGCAATTCGCTTATCTCTTTCTCTGCCCATCATCTGTCTTTCTGCACCAGTTGCTTCTTTCTGCACTTCTCTTGCTTGTTTCTGTACCTCTCTTGCTTCTTTCTGCACCCCGTGTGCCTCTTTATTCACCCCTCTTCCCTCTTTCTGCACCCCTCTTGCCTCTTTCTGCACCTCTGTTCCTTCTTTCTGTACTTCTTTTGTTTCTTTCTGCACCTCTCTTGCCTCTTTCTGCACCCCTTTTATCTCTTTCTGCACCCCTCTTCCCTCTTTCTGTACCCCTCTTGCCTCTTTCTGCACCTCTGTTCCTTCTTTCTACACTTCTTTTGTTTCTTTCTGCACTTCTCTTGCTTGTTTCTGTACCTCTCTTGCTTCTTTCTGCACCCCGTGTGCCTCTTTATTCACCCCTCTTCCCTCTTTCTGCACCCCTCTTGCCTCTTTCTGCACCTCTGTTCCTTCTTTCTGTACTTCTTTTGTTTCTTTCTGCACCTCTCTTGCCTCTTTCTGCACCCCTTTTATCTCTTTCTGCACCCCTCTTCCCTCTTTCTGTACCCCTCTTGCCTCTTTCTGCACCTCTGTTCCTTCTTTCTACACTTCTTTTGTTTCTTTCTGCAGCTCTCTTGCTTCTTTCTGGAGCCCCTTGCCTCTTTATGCACCTCTCTTCCCTCTTTCTGCACCCCCGTTGCCTCTTTCTGCACCTCTGTTACTTCGTTCTGCACTTTTTTTGTTTCTTTCTGCACATCTCTTGCTTCTTTCTGTACTTCTCTTGCCTCTTTCTGTACTCAAATGGGAAGTGCAAGCTGTCAAGTTTAAATGGCTGCGTCTTGTGACTGAGGTGTATTGTATTTGTATTCTCACATGTGTTATGCATTTGAAGATGGTAGCTTAAAAGTGGGTAGCTTCTTCTATAGGTGGTTAAATGTTCTCAGTTCTGCTCTGTCATTCAGTTGCACAGGCAGACATGTCTTATGTATATAGGTGTTATAGAGCCCCTCAAACATACTATTGGATACCCATGTGCCCTGTATTATGAGCAGAAAGAAAACATACACCTTTTTGTACACACATTTACAGAGTATGCTGTTTGAAACACAGGTATTCAAGTATTTCTATGTGTATTTTTATGTAACATGTCACACGGTAAAAGCAGAGACACGCATGCATACCTTCACAAACTAGGTCAGACTTACAACAGTGATATGCTTAGGATTGCTGTTTTATATTTGGTAGGTAGGCCTAACATTCTGAGCAGTCAATTAATAGTGAACCTTCAAGAGGAAAGTGAGGTTTAAGACATCTTGGGAGAAGGATTAGTGATTAGGCTACTTTGTATGAGTCTGTTCTAAGGTACAGTCAAAGTAGGCCACTTTCTGCACCTCTGTTGGTTCTTTCAGCACCCCTCTTGCATCTGTCTGCACCTTTCTTCCTCTTTCTGGACTTCTGTTGCCTCTTTCTGCACTTCTCTTGCTTCTTTCTGCACCTTTCTTCATCTTTCTGCACATGTCCTACCTATGTAGGCATATTTAGAAATTAGCATTTAAAAAAACCTTAGAAATTCACTGAAAAAAACCAGATGTTTCAGGGACATTATAGCTAGGAATTAGCCATTAAAAATCCTTTGAAATTCACTGAAAAAACCATAAGTTTCAGGGACATTATAGTTAGAAATTAGCATTTAAAAAACCTTAGAAATTCACTGAAAAAAGCACAGGTTTCAGGGACGTTATAGTTAGGCTGCCATTTCACTCATACAAAACCAGAGAAATTCGGCCTTTATAGTTAGTTGAGCTAACTATACCTCACGCCCCTGCAATGCACTGCTGATGACATCACATATTACATCACTCATGACATGGTCAGTGACATCACTGATGACATCACTAATGACATCTCAAATGGCAACACTGATGACATCACCATATGTGAGACACTCACAGTGTTTTCGTTTTTAATCAGCGGTAGGCGAGGGGATGTACAGGCAGTTATCACGGCTGCCAATTAACTTTTTTAGCGATGGGAGCGCCATAGACATTGCATTAGGCAATAAATAATGATAATGGTGACGCCCCATTGCTGGCCCTTCATTGGCCAAGGATCCACCAACCACATGGCAGAACCATTTAAATGACTGTGTCGTTTCATTGACTGCTTTTCCGCACTGATGACGGCAAGAGCCAGAAACGCGTCTGCGGATGTTTTATAGCCGACACACACCCCGTGAGTGCACCGGACCTTGGGAGGACCATGAACTCCTTGTTTTTGCTGTTTTATAAGCGGTTTCCACCACCGCTTCCCGGTTGCACCCGCCGCGAGTTTGGCTGGCCCTATGTGGAATACTGTGCTTTGGATTCAATTTGGGCTGCTGAACCGACGCTTACGGACTCTGTTGACCTATTCAGGTTGTGGCTTATACAAAGCTAGAGTGTTTCACCATATGTGAGACACTCACAGTGCTTTCGTTTTTAATCAGCAGCAGGCGAGGGGATGTACAGGCACAGTTATCATGGCTACCAATTAACTTTTTTAGCGATGGGAGCGCCATAGACATTGCATTAGGCAATAAATATTGATAATGGTGATGCCCCATTGCTGGCCCTTCATTGGCCAAGGATCCTCCAACCACATGGCAGAACCGTTTAAATGACTGTGTTGTTTCATTGACGGCTTTTCCGCACTGATGACAGCAAGAGCCAGAAACGCATCTGCGGATGTTTTATAGCCGACATACACCCCGTGAGTGCACCGGACCTTGGGAGGACCATGAACTCCTTGTTTTTGCTGTTTTATAAGCGGTTTCCACCACCTCTTCCCGGTTGCACCCGCCGCGAGTTCGGCTGGCCCTAGGTGGAATACTGTGCTTTGGATTCAATTTGGGCTGCTGAACCGCCGTTTACAGACTCTGTTGACCTATTCAGGTTGTGGCTTATACAAAGCTAGAGTGTTTCACCATATGTGAGACACTCACAGTGTTTTCGTTTTTAATCAGCGGCAGGCGAGGGGATGTACAGGCACAGTTATCACGGCTGCCAATTAACTTTTTTAGCGATGGGAGCGCCATACACAGTGCATTAGGCAATAAATATTTATAATGGTGACGCCCCATTGCTGGCCCTTCATTGGCCAAGGATCCACCAACCACATGGCAGAACCATTTAAATGACTGTGTCGTTTCATTGACTGCTTTTCCGCACTGATGACGGCAAGAGCCAGAAACGCATCTGCGGATGTTTTATAGCCGACACACACCCCGTGAGTGCACCGGACCTTGGGAGGACCATGAACTCCTTGTTTCTGCTGTTTTATAAGTGGTTTCCACCACCGTTTCCCGGTTGCACCCGCCGCGAGTTCGGCTAGCCCTAGGTGGAATACTGAGCTTTGGATTCAATTTGGGCTGCTGAACCGCCGCTTACGGTCTCTGTTGACCTATTCAGGTTGTGGCTTATACAAAGCTAGAGTGTTTCACCATATGTGAGACACTCACAGTGTTTTCGTTTTTAATCAGCGGCAGGCGAGGGGATGTACAGGCACAGTTATCACGGCTGCCAATTAACTTTTTTAGTGATGGGAGCGCCATAGACATTGCATTAGGCAATAAATATTGATAATGGTGACGCCCCATTGCTGGCCCTTCATTGGCCAAGGATCCACCAACCACATGGCAGAACCGTTTAAATGGCTGTGTCATTTCATTGATGGCTTTTCCGCACTGATGACGGCAAGAGCCAGAAACACGTCTGCGGATGTTTTATAGCCGACACACACCCCGTGAGTGCACCGGACCTTGGGACCACCATGAACTCCTTGTTTTTGCTTTTTTATAAGCGGTTTCCACCACTTCTTCCCGGTTGCACCCGCCGCGAGTTCGGCTGGCCCTAGGTGGAATACTGTGCTTTGGATTCAATTTGGGCTGCTGAACCGCCACTTACGGACTCTGTTGACCTATTCAGGTTGTGGCTTATACAAAGCTAGAGTGTTTCACCATATGTGAGACACTCACAGTGTTTTCATTTTTAATCTGTGTAGGAGAGTAGGATCTGCCTCTTATGGTTACCCCCACTTTTTGCTGAGGTCTCACTGTTTTTTGACTTTAGTCTGGCTGGGGCCCTGCTATCCAGGACCCCAGCCTAGCTGCTTCTTCTCTAAATTGATTCCATGTACCTTAAGTACACTTCAGATTGGATTCTGGGGTGCCCTTTTAAGTCCCTAGTATATGGTATACTATGTACCCAGGGCATAGGTACCTCAGAGGCCTACCAGGGGTTGAAGCATGTATTGTGCCACCCCTGGAAGGCCCTCCAAAATGACACCACAGGACTGCTACTGCAGCCTGAGTAAGGTGGTGCATGCACCCCTTACAGAGATATAGGTTCACTATATCTCACCTATCACTGCACATAGAAACCTATCAGTCACCCCTATGGCAGGCCTTATCAATCCTGAAGGCAGGGTGCTTGGTTTTATGTGAGAAGGTGCCCCTGCATGAGCAGAGCCCCTATGCAGCCTTCAGAATCTCCTCTCCGGGGTTGTCTGTGGTGCAGCCTGACCATATACTCTTAAGTGCATTATATCCTCGTGGTAAATGCTAACTTTGGGATGGCTGCACGGAAACATGTCGTGTTTGGTGTCAAACACCTTGGAATCATACCCCCACACCAGCAACTGGTGTGGGAGTATGATCCCACCCTTCTTGAGGGAGAGACATGACAGCACCGGTATACCCAGTACCAACTAAACAGAGCCCTGGCATCACAAAATGGATGCTGCAGCCACAGACACGAGTCTGGCCTCCTGCTGCTGACCGAAACTCCGGCAGGGGAGGCCTGGACAATAGGTTTCCTGTCACAGGGAGGTGTTACCACCTCCCAGACAGGCCTTAGTGGATTGGGGCTGGGTGGGTGCACTCCAAGAGTGCTTTGAAGTCCTGCACTGGGGGCACATTTGGTGTCCCCGTGCATACCCCAGTTCAAACCGGTTGCAGGGGCTGCCAGCCCCTGCTCTGGCGTGAAACTGGACAAAGGAAATGGGTGTAGCCACCCCTCTTTCCAAACCCTCCCATAGGTGGGTCCACAGAGTTAGTCCAACCCCTTTCTTAGGTATAAGTAAGGAACCCCTGGCAACAGGACTTTAGATATCCCTGGACGAAGCTCTGCAACTGAATCCTGGAACTTTGACGTTCTACTAAAGACTAGAGGACTGAAGTAATCTCCCTTGGGGTCAAGGAGTGACTCCCCTGCTTGGCAGGCACCAACAAAGCATTTCCTGGTCTGCATCTCTGAAGCTCCCGCCGGACTCCGAAGTACTTGCAGCCCAGGAAGAAGATTTCCAAACTTCTCAGAGGCTGACCCAAGTCCCCAGCAAAGCTGAGACTCGCAGCCCTCACGAGTGATGTGGAACCAGAACCCCTGGACACTGTGCACATTTGCTAGTGCATCAACTTCTCGACATCTCTTGAAGTCCTGCTTTGAGTTACTTGTAGCCCAGGCCCCAAGCACCATTTACACCAAATATTGTGACCCTACACTCCACGAGTTTTCCGTGGGCCCGCTTCTTGCATTTCTGCTTGAGGCTCCTTTGCGATCCCTGGTCCATCGACTGGTGGGTCCCTGTGAAGGCAACTCTGATTTTCTTTGGGCTTCCCTGGTTGCTCCAGACGTGCCCTGACTCCCCCTGAGTGGTGAGTCCCTCAGATCTTGCTGGTCTGCACAGAAGCATCTTTCTTCTTTCTGCATGGGTTGCTGTTGCCAAGGCTTGTTGTGTTCAATCTAGATACCAATGCTGCAGCACTCGACATCCTTTGTGGGACAGCTCGAATCCAGCTTCTGGTCAGCATCAACGCCTCCTGGTCCTCGTGGCTGAAGAGTCAAGCTTTACCTCTTTCACCTGAAGCACCCGACATCGGTGGGCATTCGACTATTGTGCCCCTGGTCACTGGCAAGTGACCCAGACTCTGTCCCCTCTGCTTTCAGGTTCTTCTCATCTCTGATTCAGGCTTGGATCTCTTCGGACACTTCGCATCTTCCCGGCAGCAGCACTTCGTTGCAGGCTGCCATTGAAATCGACGCCGCGACCCGACACCATTCGACACCTATGCACCCGACTTCCCTGGTTGAGGTAACTCGAGTACTCCGGTGCTCCCATGGGTGTTAACCCTAGAACTGTCTAAGTCCAAGAGGGTTTGGTCCTAGTCCATTTCTAAGTGTCCTTAAACTCTAAAACTCTAACCGCCACTTTCCCATAGACTTTAGCGGAGCTCGCGGCTGTGTTCACACACTGCACACAGCCCCCGTGGGTCCCCTGTGTCACTACCTTGGGTGGTTCCTTGGGGTCCCAGCGATTCTACAGGCTCTAGGCCTTGTGTCTACTTAAGTCGTGGTTCTTATACCACTTTCTTAATATATGGTTTGGTACGCCCCTAGGGCTAATCGTATATTGTGCTAATTTACTGTGCTATTTGACTTGTAACTTGTGTACTTTGACCTCTAGCCTCATAAAGAGACTATTGGGTAGTGTTTAGTAATAAATACATATATTTTATATATATACCTGGTGTGGTTCTCCTTTCATTTGGTCATTCACGAGATTATAACTGGTAAAACAAACAGCTTAACACTCCTTCAAGACTTAGCCTGAAGGCTGCTCTCCATAGCTACCACTAGGATAGCTTTCAATAAAGGTTGTCTTTAAACCTATCATCAATAAAGGTCGTTTGGACTGGTGCAAGGTACCCACTATAACTAGTGGACAGCATATACCAGGCGAACTTCTCACAATCAGTGGCAGGCGAGGGGATGCACAGGCACAGTTATCACGGCTGCCAATTAACTTTTTTAGCGATGGGAGCGCCATAGACATTGCATTAGGCAGTAAATGTTGATAATGGTGACTCCCCATTGCTGGCCCTTCATTGGCCAAGGATCCACCAACCACATGGCAGAACCGTTTAAATGACTGTGTCGTTTCATTGACGGCTTTTCCGCACTGATGACGGCAAGAGCCAGAAATGCGTCTGCGGATGTTTTATAGCCGAGACACACCCCGTGAGTGCACCGGACCTTGGCAGGATCATGAACTCCTTGTTTTTGCTGTTTTATAAGCGGTTTCCACCACCGCTTCCCGGTTGCACCCACCGCGAGTTCGGCTGGCCCTAGGTGGAATACTGTGCTTTGGATATATATATATATATATATATTTATATTATCTACTGGCGGTCGCCAGTAGATAGTTATAGTTACAACCTATTATCCATAGGAAATCCGCGACATTCTATTTGAAATAACTCTCTTGCCGGTTGACGTATCTTCGCAAAATTTTCAAACTTTGTGGCCCGCTCCGGTCCGCTCCTACCCTGAAAGTCTCGGGGATTCGTCAAGCGTGGGCCGAGAAAAAAGGGGGTCCCAAAACGCGTTTTCCCCATGCAATTTTCCATAGGAAACTTTAGACACGGCTACAGCCCGAACTGCTGAACGGAATTACACCAAATTTGGCAAAGAGGTAGTTCTTGGTTCAGAAAGAACCCTTTTGTTAAATGGTGTAAATCCGTTCAGTAGTTGCTGAGAAAATGAAAAGTAAAAAAGATAGATATATCTAGGGCCGTGGATCCTCCCGAGCACGAGCTTTATGTTAATTGGCTGTCAACACTCCAAATCAGGAAGTGTTGGCAGCCATTTTGTCCCTCGGTAGAACTGAGGGACAGAAACAAGTGCGCAAAGCGCACAAAGGGGGCAGGGTAGAAACACCCTGACCCCCTAGGTCTGCTCAGGGGGTCCCACAAGGACCCCCTGGGCAAAAAAATGTTTTTTTTTTTTTTTTTTAAATCGGCAGGATGCGCTCAGGGAGCGCGAACCCTGCCGAAATCGAAGCGCGGTCTCCCGCGCTCGATAGCTAATTGCCCCCGGGTGGGCCAAGTCCCGGGGCATGCTGGGGGGGTTAATTTTATGTGTGGGGGCCTCTAAGGGTCTCCCAAGCCCTGGGGACCACCACCCCCAGGGCTTTATGTAGAATGGTGCGGGAGGGCTCTGAGCCCTCCCGCAGCCCCGGGGACCACCACCTCCCGGGGCTTCTTTTTTT
The DNA here is from genome assembly GCA_963921515.1 of Calotriton arnoldi. Lineage (NCBI taxonomy): Eukaryota > Metazoa > Chordata > Amphibia > Caudata > Salamandridae > Calotriton > Calotriton arnoldi. The sequence goes on from CAWUFW010016916.1 coordinate 268,409, forward strand.
AATTAAAACCTGTGTGGGGGCTCCAGCCCCCCACACGCCCGGGACCACCACCTCACCGGGGCACTAAGAAAGACTACAATGGGGGTCCGTTTGGACTCCCAGAGCCCCGGGACCACCACCTCCCCGGGGCTGTGCACTGAATGGGAGGGGGCCGCGCGGCCCCTCCTGGAGCCCTTGATGGCCCTGGGGACCACCACCCCCAGGGTCGGCTCCTGCAGTGTCCCGGGTGCCTACCCCGGGACACTGCTGTTTGCAATGACAGGACGGGAGCCTCGCGGCTCCCGTCCTGTCATTGTAAACTTGCTTTGATATTGGAAGAGAGCAGGAAACCTGCTCTCTCTTCCAATATCCAAAGCCGACAGCTTTCCACATGGGGAGCAGCATGTTAGCTGCTCCCCATGTGTAAGCAATGCCGGCTCCCGTAGGACACGGGGAGCCGGCGGGACTGTGGGGGGATTGGGGACCCCCACAGTCCCCAACGAGAGGCCAGGCCCCGGGGATGGGGTCCCCGGGGCCATAAGTGGCCACGGAGGGGGGCCACGCAGCCCCCTCCCCAAAGTAAAAAAAAGAAAATAATTTAAAAAAAGTGCAAGGCCGGCCCCGGGGATGGGGTCCCCGGGCCTTAAATGGCCTGAGGAGGGGGCCACGCAGCCCCCTCCAAATAAAAAAACAGGCCATGCCCCGGGGGATGGGGTCCCCGGGCCAATACAGGCCCAGGGAAGGGGGCCACGCGGCCCCTTTCCCGTTTTTTTTTTAAATTTTAATTTAAGGTAGGGTAAGGCCCTGGGGGATGGGGTCCCCAGGGCCTAAAAATAGGAAAAAGGAAGGGGGCTACACAGCCCCCTTCAGGGGGAAAAAAAACAAACAAAAAAACGATCGGGCCCGCAGGCCCCGCCCTTCCTTCACCACTCTGCAAACGCGCCCTGGCGCGTTTGCAGAGGGGGAACAAATTCCCTTGAATATTGGGGTCCCTGGGGCCAACAAGCCCACCAGGAACCTCCAGTATGCACCAGGGGCTGCCTTGCAGAGAGGTGTACAGAGGCCACGCCCCTTTTACACCTCTCTGCAACGCAGCTCTATGGCGCTTTTTGGAGGTATATGGTGGGCTAGTTGCACCCCAGGGACCCTCAGGATTCAAGGGGAGTTAATCCTCGACTTAAAACGCGCCACGGGCGCGTTTGCACAGTGGTGAAGGGAGGCGCGGGGCTTCAGGTGACATGTGTGCAAACAGGCCCCGTGGCGCGTTTTAAGATGGGGAATTAAATCCTCTTCAATCCTGAGGGTCCCTGGGGGCCAACTAGCCCAACAGGTACGTCCAGAAAGCGCCACAGAGCTGCGTTGCAGAGAGGTGTAAAAGGGGTGTGGCCTCTGTACATGTCTCTGCAACGCAGCCCCTGGTGCATACTGGAGGTTCCTGGTGGGCTAGTTGGCCCGTAGGGACCCTCATGATTCAAGGGGACTTAATCCCCAACTTAAAACGCACCACGGGGCGCGTTTGCACAGATGTCACCTCAGGCCCCGCCCCTCCCTTCACCATTGTGCAAATATTCCTCTAAAATCAGCCGAAATCCGAATTCCGATTTACTCACCTGTTATCAGGAGAGACCTCAGTGCTGCATCTTTCAGCCCAGTACTGATCCTCAAAAGTAATTTTAACCGTACTTACCGGTAACTTGAATTTCCTTCATAGGCTAACATTGACTGGTTTCACTTGGAAATTCTTCTAAGTGTGGAGTTTTGGAACTTTAAAATATTCCTCTAAAATCAGCCGAAATACGAATTCCGATTTACTCACCTGTTATCAGGAGAGACCTCAGTGCTGCATCTTTCAGCCCAGTACTGATCCTCAAAAGTAATTTTAACCGTACTTACCGGTAACTTGAATCTCCTTCATAGGCTAACATTGACTGGTTTCACTTGGAAATTCTTCTAAGTGTGGAGTTTTGGAACTTTAAAATATTCCTCTAAAATCAGCCGAAATACGAATTCCGATTTACTCACCTGTTATCAGGAGAGACCTCAGTGCTGCTCCTCAAAAGTAATTTTAACCGTACTTACCAGTAACTTGAATTTCCTTCCATAGGATATCATTGCCTGCTTTTTGCTGAAAAAGTTTCTAAGTGTTGATTTTTGAAACATACAAATATTCCTCTAAAATCAGCCGAAATCCGAATTCTGATTTACTCAGCTGTTATCAGGAGAGACCTCAGTGCTGCATCTTTCAGCCCAGTACTGGTCCTGAAAAGTAATTTTAACCGTACTTACCGGTAACTTGAATTTCCTTCATAGGCTAACATTGACTGGTTTCACTTGGAAATTCTTCTAAGTGTGGAGTTTTGGAACTTTAAAATATTCCTCTAAAATCAGCCGAAATACGAATTCCGATTTACTCACCTGTTATCAGGAGAGACCTCAGTGCTGCATCTTTCAGCCCAGTACTGATCCTCAAAAGTAATTTTAACCGTACTTACCGGTAACTTGAATCTCCTTCATAGGCTAACATTGACTGGTTTCACTTGGAAATTCTTCTAAGTGTGGAGTTTTGGAACTTTAAAATATTCCTCTAAAATCAGCCGAAATACGAATTCCGATTTACTCACCTGTTATCAGGAGAGACCTCAGTGCTGCTCCTCAAAAGTAATTTTAACCGTACTTACCAGTAACTTGAATTTCCTTCCATAGGATATCATTGCCTGCTTTTTGCTGAAAAAGTTTCTAAGTGTTGATTTTTGAAACATACAAATATTCCTCTAAAATCAGCCGAAATCCGAATTCTGATTTACTCAGCTGTTATCAGGAGAGACCTCAGTGCTGCATCTTTCAGCCCAGTACTGGTCCTGAAAAGTAATTTTAACCGTACTTACCGGTAACTTGAATTTCCTTCATAGGCTAACATTGACTGGTTTCACTTGGAAATTCTTCTAAGTGTGGAGTTTTGGAACTTTAAAATATTCCTCTAAAATCAGCCGAAATACGAATTCCGATTTACTCACCTGTTATCAGGAGAGACCTCAGTGCTGCATCTTTCAGCCCAGTACTGATCCTCAAAAGTAATTTTAACCGTACTTACCGGTAACTTGAATTTCCTTCATAGGCTAACATTGACTGGTTTCACTTGGAAATTCTTCTAAGTGTGGAGTTTTGGAACTTTAAAATATTCCTCTAAAATCAGCCGAAATACGAATTCCGATTTACTCACCTGTTATCAGGAGAGACCTCAGTGCTGCATCTTTCAGCCCAGTACTGATCCTCAAAAGTAATTTTAACCGTACTTACCGGTAACTTGAATTTCCTTCATAGGCTAACATTGACTGGTTTCACTTGGAAATTCTTCTAAGTGTGGAGTTTTGGAACTTTAAAATATTCCTCTAAAATCAGCCGAAATACGAATTCCGATTTACTCACCTGTTATCAGGAGAGACCTCAGTGCTGCTCCTCAAAAGTAATTTTAACCGTACTTACCAGTAACTTGAATTTCCTTCCATAGGATATCATTGCCTGCTTTTTGCTGAAAAAGTTTCTAAGTGTTGATTTTTGAAACATACAAATATTCCTCTAAAATCAGCCGAAATCCGAATTCTGATTTACTCACCTGTTATCAGGAGAGACCTCAGTGATGCATCTTTCAGCCCAGTACTGATCCTCAAAAGTAATTTTAACCGTACTTACCAGTAACTTGAATTTCCTTCCATAGGATATCATTGCCTGCTTTTGCTGAAAAAGTTTCTAAGTGTTGATTTTTGAAACATACAAATATTCCTCTAAAACCAGCCGAAATCCGAATTCTGATTTACTCACCTGTTATCAGGAGAGACCTCAGTGCTGCATCTTTCAGCCCAGTACTGGTCCTGAAAAGTAATTTTAACCGTACTTACCGGTAACTTGAATTTCCTTCATAGGCTAACATTGACTGGTTTCACTTGGAAATTCTTCTAAGTGTGGAGTTTTGGAACTTTAAAATATTCCTCTAAAATCAGCCGAAATACGAATTCCGATTTACTCACCTGTTATCAGGAGAGACCTCAGTGCTGCATCTTTCAGCCCAGTACTGATCCTCAAAAGTAATTTTAACCGTACTTACCGGTAACTTGAATTTCCTTCATAGGCTAACATTGACTGGTTTCACTTGGAAATTCTTCTAAGTGTGGAGTTTTGGAACTTTAAAATATTCCTCTAAAATCAGCCGAAATACGAATTCCGATTTACTCACCTGTTATCAGGAGAGACCTCAGTGCTGCATCTTTCAGCCCAGTACTGATCCTCAAAAGTAATTTTAACCGTACTTACCGGTAACTTGAATTTCCTTCATAGGCTAACATTGACTGGTTTCACTTGGAAATTCTTCTAAGTGTGGAGTTTTGGAACTTTAAAATATTCCTCTAAAATCAGCCGAAATACGAATTCCGATTTACTCACCTGTTATCAGGAGAGACCTCAGTGCTGCATCTTTCAGCCCAGTACTGATCCTCAAAAGTAATTTTAACCGTACTTACCGGTAACTTGAATTTCCTTCATAGGCTAACATTGACTGGTTTCACTTGGAAATTCTTCTAAGTGTGGAGTTTTGGAACTTTAAAATATTCCTCTAAAATCAGCCGAAATACGAATTCCGATTTACTCACCTGTTATCAGGAGAGACCTCAGTGCTGCATCTTTCAGCCCAGTACTGATCCTCAAAAGTAATTTTAACCGTACTTACCGGTAACTTGAATTTCCTTCATAGGCTAACATTGACTGGTTTCACTTGGAAATTCTTCTAAGTGTGGAGTTTTGGAACTTTAAAATATTCCTCTAAAATCAGCCGAAATACGAATTCCGATTTACTCACCTGTTATCAGGAGAGACCTCAGTGCTGCATCTTTCAGCCCAGTACTGATCCTCAAAAGTAATTTTAACCGTACTTACCGGTAACTTGAATTTCCTTCATAGGCTAACATTGACTGGTTTCACTTGGAAATTCTTCTAAGTGTGGAGTTTTGGAACTTTAAAATATTCCTCTAAAATCAGCCGAAATACGAATTCCGATTTACTCACCTGTTATCAGGAGAGACCTCAGTGCTGCTCCTCAAAAGTAATTTTAACCGTACTTACCAGTAACTTGAATTTCCTTCCATAGGATATCATTGCCTGCTTTTTGCTGAAAAAGTTTCTAAGTGTTGATTTTTGAAACATACAAATATTCCTCTAAAATCAGCCGAAATCCGAATTCTGATTTACTCAGCTGTTATCAGGAGAGACCTCAGTGCTGCATCTTTCAGCCCAGTACTGGTCCTGAAAAGTAATTTTAACCGTACTTACCGGTAACTTGAATTTCCTTCATAGGCTAACATTGACTGGTTTCACTTGGAAATTCTTCTAAGTGTGGAGTTTTGGAACTTTAAAATATTCCTCTAAAATCAGCCGAAATACGAATTCCGATTTACTCACCTGTTATCAGGAGAGACCTCAGTGCTGCATCTTTCAGCCCAGTACTGATCCTCAAAAGTAATTTTAACCGTACTTACCGGTAACTTGAATTTCCTTCATAGGCTAACATTGACTGGTTTCACTTGGAAATTCTTCTAAGTGTGGAGTTTTGGAACTTTAAAATATTCCTCTAAAATCAGCCGAAATACGAATTCCGATTTACTCACCTGTTATCAGGAGAGACCTCAGTGCTGCATCTTTCAGCCCAGTACTGATCCTCAAAAGTAATTTTAACCGTACTTACCGGTAACTTGAATTTCCTTCATAGGCTAACATTGACTGGTTTCACTTGGAAATTCTTCTAAGTGTGGAGTTTTGGAACTTTAAAATATTCCTCTAAAATCAGCCGAAATACGAATTCCGATTTACTCACCTGTTATCAGGAGAGACCTCAGTGCTGCTCCTCAAAAGTAATTTTAACCGTACTTACCAGTAACTTGAATTTCCTTCCATAGGATATCATTGCCTGCTTTTGCTGAAAAGTTTCTAAGTGTTGATTTTTGAAACATACAAATATTCCTCTAAAATCAGCCGAAATCCGAATTCTGATTTACTCACCTGTTATCAGGAGAGACCTCAGTGCTGCATCTTTCAGCCCAGTACTGATCCTCAAAAGTAATTTTAACCGTACTTACCAGTAACTTGAATTTCCTTCCATAGGATATCATTGCCTGCGTTTTGCTTGGAAAAGTCTTCTAAGTGTTGAGTTTTGAAACATTACAAATATTCCTCTAAAATCAGCCGAAATCCGAATTCTGATTTACTCACCTGTTATCAGGAGAGACCTCAGTGCTGCATCTTTCAGCCCAGTACTGGTCCTGAAAAGTAATTTTAACCGTACTTACCGGTAACTTGAATTTCCTTCATAGGCTAACATTGACTGGTTTCACTTGGAAATTCTTCTAAGTGTGGAGTTTTGGAACTTTAAAATATTCCTCTAAAATCAGCCGAAATACGAATTCCGATTTACTCACCTGTTATCAGGAGAGACCTCAGTGCTGCATCTTTCAGCCCAGTACTGATCCTCAAAAGTAATTTTAACCGTACTTACCGGTAACTTGAATTTCCTTCCATAGGCTAACATTGACTGGTTTCACTTGGAAATTCTTCTAAGTGTGGAGTTTTGGAACTTTAAAATATTCCTCTAAAATCAGCCGAAATACGAATTCCGATTTACTCACCTGTTATCAGGAGAGACCTCAGTGCTGCATCTTTCAGCCCAGTACTGATCCTCAAAAGTAATTTTAACCGTACTTACCGGTAACTTGAATTTCCTTCATAGGCTAACATTGACTGGTTTCACTTGGAAATTCTTCTAAGTGTGGAGTTTTGGAACTTTAAAATATTCCTCTAAAATCAGCCGAAATACGAATTCCGATTTACTCACCTGTTATCAGGAGAGACCTCAGTGCTGCTCCTCAAAAGTAATTTTAACCGTACTTACCAGTAACTTGAATTTCCTTCCATAGGATATCATTGCCTGCTTTTTGCTGAAAAAGTTTCTAAGTGTTGATTTTTGAAACATACAAATATTCCTCTAAAATCAGCCGAAATCCGAATTCTGATTTACTCACCTGTTATCAGGAGAGACCTCAGTGCTGCATCTTTCAGCCCAGTACTGATCCTCAAAAGTAATTTTAACCGTACTTACCAGTAACTTGAATTTCCTTCCATAGGATATCATTGCCTGCTTTTTGCTTGAAAAAGTCTTCTAAGTGTTGATTTTTGAAACATACAAATATTCCTCTAAAATCAGCCGAAATCCGAATTCTGATTTACTCACCTGTTATCAGGAGAGACCTCAGTGCTGCATCTTTCAGCCCAGTACTGGTCCTGAAAAGTAATTTTAACCGTACTTACCGGTAACTTGAATTTCCTTCATAGGCTAACATTGACTGGTTTCACTTGGAAATTCTTCTAAGTGTGGAGTTTTGGAACTTTAAAATATTCCTCTAAAATCAGCCGAAATACGAATTCCGATTTACTCACCTGTTATCAGGAGAGACCTCAGTGCTGCATCTTTCAGCCCAGTACTGATCCTCAAAAGTAATTTTAACCGTACTTACCGGTAACTTGAATTTCCTTCATAGGCTAACATTGACTGGTTTCACTTGGAAATTCTTCTAAGTGTGGAGTTTTGGAACTTTAAAATATTCCTCTAAAATCAGCCGAAATACGAATTCCGATTTACTCACCTGTTATCAGGAGAGACCTCAGTGCTGCATCTTTCAGCCCAGTACTGGTCCTGAAAAGTAATTTTAACCGTACTTACCGGTAACTTGAATTTCCTTCATAGGCTAACATTGACTGGTTTCACTTGGAAATTCTTCTAAGTGTGGAGTTTTGGAACTTTAAAATATTCCTCTAAAATCAGCCGAAATACGAATTCCGATTTACTCACCTGTTATCAGGAGAGACCTCAGTGCTGCATCTTTCAGCCCAGTACTGATCCTCAAAAGTAATTTTAACCGTACTTACCGGTAACTTGAATTTCCTTCCATAGGCTAACATTGACTGGTTTTCACTTGAAAATTCTTCTAAGTGTGGAGTTTTGGAACTTTACAAATATTCCTCTAAAATCAGCCGAAATCCGAATTCTGATTTACTCACCTGTTATCAGGAGAGACCTCAGTGCTGCATCTTTCAGCCCAGTACTGATCCTCAAAAGTAATTTTAACCGTACTTACCGGTAACTTGAATTTCCTTCCATAGGCTAACATTGACTGGTTTCACTTGGAAATTCTTCTAAGTGTGGAGTTTTGGAACTTTAAAATATTCCTCTAAAATCAGCCGAAATACGAATTCCGATTTACTCACCTGTTATCAGGAGAGACCTCAGTGCTGCATCTTTCAGCCCAGTACTGGTCCTGAAAAGTAATTTTAACCGTACTTACCAGTAACTTGAATTTCCTTCCATAGGATATCATTGCCTGCTTTTCGCTTGAAAAAGTCTTCTAAGTGTTGATTTTTGAAACTATACAAATATTCCTCTAAAATCAGCCGAAATCCGAATTCTGATTTACTCACCTGTTATCAGGAGAGACCTCAGTGCTGCATCTTTCAGCCCAGTACTGGTCCTGAAAAGTAATTTTAACCGTACTTACCGGTAACTTGAATTTCCTTCATAGGCTAACATTGACTGGTTTCACTTGGAAATTCTTCTAAGTGTGGAGTTTTGGAACTTTAAAATATTCCTCTAAAATCAGCCGAAATACGAATTCCGATTTACTCACCTGTTATCAGGAGAGACCTCAGTGCTGCATCTTTCAGCCCAGTACTGATCCTGAAAAGTAATTTTAACCGTACTTACCGGTAACTTGAATTTCCTTCATAGGCTAACATTGACTGGTTTCACTTGGAAATTCTTCTAAGTGTGGAGTTTTGGAACTTTAAAATATTCCTCTAAAATCAGCCGAAATACGAATTCCGATTTACTCACCTGTTATCAGGAGAGACCTCAGTGCTGCATCTTTCAGCCCAGTACTGATCCTCAAAAGTAATTTTAACCGTACTTACCGGTAACTTGAATTTCCTTCATAGGCTAACATTGACTGGTTTCACTTGGAAATTCTTCTAAGTGTGGAGTTTTGGAACTTTAAAATATTCCTCTAAAATCAGCCGAAATACGAATTCCGATTTACTCACCTGTTATCAGGAGAGACCTCAGTGCTGCATCTTTCAGCCCAGTACTGATCCTCAAAAGTAATTTTAACCGTACTTACCGGTAACTTGAATTTCCTTCATAGGCTAACATTGACTGGTTTCACTTGGAAATTCTTCTAAGTGTGGAGTTTTGGAACTTTAAAATATTCCTCTAAAATCAGCCGAAATACGAATTCCGATTTACTCACCTGTTATCAGGAGAGACCTCAGTGCTGCTCCTCAAAAGTAATTTTAACCGTACTTACCAGTAACTTGAATTTCCTTCCATAGGATATCATTGCCTGCTTTTTGCTGAAAAAGTTTCTAAGTGTTGATTTTTGAAACATACAAATATTCCTCTAAAATCAGCCGAAATCCGAATTCTGATTTACTCACCTGTTATCAGGAGAGACCTCAGTGCTGCATCTTTCAGCCCAGTACTGGTCCTGAAAAGTAATTTTAACCGTACTTACCGGTAACTTGAATTTCCTTCATAGGCTAACATTGACTGGTTTCACTTGGAAATTCTTCTAAGTGTGGAGTTTTGGAACTTTAAAATATTCCTCTAAAATCAGCCGAAATACGAATTCCGATTTACTCACCTGTTATCAGGAGAGACCTCAGTGCTGCATCTTTCAGCCCAGTACTGATCCTCAAAAGTAATTTTAACCGTACTTACCAGTAACTTGAATTTCCTTCCATAGGCTAACATTGACTGGTTTCACTTGGAAATTCTTCTAAGTGTGGAGTTTTGGAACTTTAAAATATTCCTCTAAAATCAGCCGAAATACGAATTCCGATTTACTCACCTGTTATCAGGAGAGACCTCAGTGCTGCATCTTTCAGCCCAGTACTGATCCTCAAAAGTAATTTTAACCGTACTTACCGGTAACTTGAATTTCCTTCATAGGCTAACATTGACTGGTTTCACTTGGAAATTCTTCTAAGTGTGGAGTTTTGGAACTTTAAAATATTCCTCTAAAATCAGCCGAAATACGAATTCCGATTTACTCACCTGTTATCAGGAGAGACCTCAGTGCTGCTCCTCAAAAGTAATTTTAACCGTACTTACCAGTAACTTGAATTTCCTTCCATAGGATATCATTGCCTGCTTTTTGCTGAAAAAGTTTCTAAGTGTTGATTTTTGAAACATTAAAATATTCCTCTAAAATCAGCCGAAATCCGAATTCTGATTTACTCACCTGTTATCAGGAGAGACCTCAGTGCTGCATCTTTCAGCCCAGTACTGATCCTCAAAAGTAATTTTAACCGTACTTACCAGTAACTTGAATTTCCTTCCATAGGATATCATTGCCTGCTTTTTGCTTGGAAAAGTCTTCTAAGTGTTGAGTTTTGAAACTATACAAATATTCCTCTAAAATCAGCCGAAATCCGAATTCTGATTTACTCACCTGTTATCAGGAGAGACCTCAGTGCTGCATCTTTCAGCCCAGTACTGGTCCTGAAAAGTAATTTTAACCGTACTTACCGGTAACTTGAATTTCCTTCATAGGCTAACATTGACTGGTTTCACTTGGAAATTCTTCTAAGTGTGGAGTTTTGGAACTTTAAAATATTCCTCTAAAATCAGCCGAAATACGAATTCCGATTTACTCACCTGTTATCAGGAGAGACCTCAGTGCTGCATCTTTCAGCCCAGTACTGATCCTCAAAAGTAATTTTAACCGTACTTACCGGTAACTTGAATTTCCTTCCATAGGCTAACATTGACTGGTTTCACTTGGAAATTCTTCTAAGTGTGGAGTTTTGGAACTTTAAAATATTCCTCTAAAATCAGCCGAAATACGAATTCCGATTTACTCACCTGTTATCAGGAGAGACCTCAGTGCTGCATCTTTCAGCCCAGTACTGGTCCTGAAAAGTAATTTTAACCGTACTTACCGGTAACTTGAATTTCCTTCATAGGCTAACATTGACTGGTTTCACTTGGAAATTCTTCTAAGTGTGGAGTTTTGGAACTTTAAAATATTCCTCTAAAATCAGCCGAAATACGAATTCCGATTTACTCACCTGTTATCAGGAGAGACCTCAGTGCTGCATCTTTCAGCCCAGTACTGATCCTCAAAAGTAATTTTAACCGTACTTACCGGTAACTTGAATTTCCTTCCATAGGCTAACATTGACTGCGTTTCACTTGGAAATTCTTCTAAGTGTGGAGTTTTGGAACTTTACAAATATTCCTCTAAAATCAGCCGAAATACGAATTCCGATTTACTCACCTGTTATCAGGAGAGACCTCAGTGCTGCATCTTTCAGCCCAGTACTGGTCCTGAAAAGTAATTTTAACCGTACTTACCGGTAACTTGAATTTCCTTCATAGGCTAACATTGACTGGTTTCACTTGGAAATTCTTCTAAGTGTGGAGTTTTGGAACTTTAAAATATTCCTCTAAAATCAGCCGAAATACGAATTCCGATTTACTCACCTGTTATCAGGAGAGACCTCAGTGCTGCTCCTCAAAAGTAATTTTAACCGTACTTACCAGTAACTTGAATTTCCTTCCATAGGATATCATTGCCTGCTTTTTGCTGAAAAAGTTTCTAAGTGTTGATTTTTGAAACATACAAATATTCCTCTAAAATCAGCCGAAATCCGAATTCTGATTTACTCACCTGTTATCAGGAGAGACCTCAGTGATGCATCTTTCAGCCCAGTACTGATCCTCAAAAGTAATTTTAACCGTACTTACCAGTAACTTGAATTTCCTTCCATAGGATATCATTGCCTGCTTTTTGCTGAAAAGTTTCTAAGTGTTGATTTTTGAAACATACAAATATTCCTCTAAAATCAGCCGAAATCCGAATTCTGATTTACTCACCTGTTATCAGGAGAGACCTCAGTGCTGCATCTTTCAGCCCAGTACTGGTCCTGAAAAGTAATTTTAACCGTACTTACCGGTAACTTGAATTTCCTTCATAGGCTAACATTGACTGGTTTCACTTGGAAATTCTTCTAAGTGTGGAGTTTTGGAACTTTAAAATATTCCTCTAAAATCAGCCGAAATACGAATTCCGATTTACTCACCTGTTATCAGGAGAGACCTCAGTGCTGCATCTTTCAGCCCAGTACTGATCCTCAAAAGTAATTTTAACCGTACTTACCGGTAACTTGAATTTCCTTCATAGGCTAACATTGACTGGTTTCACTTGGAAATTCTTCTAAGTGTGGAGTTTTGGAACTTTAAAATATTCCTCTAAAATCAGCCGAAATACGAATTCCGATTTACTCACCTGTTATCAGGAGAGACCTCAGTGCTGCATCTTTCAGCCCAGTACTGATCCTCAAAAGTAATTTTAACCGTACTTACCGGTAACTTGAATTTCCTTCATAGGCTAACATTGACTGGTTTCACTTGGAAATGTCTTCTAAGTGTGGAGTTTTGGAACTTTACAAATATTCCTCTAAAATCAGCCGAAATACGAATTCTGATTTACTCACCTGTTATCAGGAGAGACCTCAGTGCTGCATCTTTCAGCCCAGTACTGGTCCTCAAAAGTAATTTTAACCGTACTTACCGGTAACTTGAATTTCCTTCATAGGCTAACATTGACTGGTTTCACTTGGAAATTCTTCTAAGTGTGGAGTTTTGGAACTTTAAAATATTCCTCTAAAATCAGCCGAAATACGAATTCCGATTTACTCACCTGTTATCAGGAGAGACCTCAGTGCTGCTCCTCAAAAGTAATTTTAACCGTACTTACCAGTAACTTGAATTTCCTTCCATAGGATATCATTGCCTGCTTTTTGCTGAAAAAGTTTCTAAGTGTTGATTTTTGAAACATACAAATATTCCTCTAAAATCAGCCGAAATCCGAATTCTGATTTACTCACCTGTTATCAGGAGAGACCTCAGTGCTGCATCTTTCAGCCCAGTACTGGTCCTGAAAAGTAATTTTAACCGTACTTACCGGTAACTTGAATTTCCTTCATAGGCTAACATTGACTGGTTTCACTTGGAAATTCTTCTAAGTGTGGAGTTTTGGAACTTTAAAATATTCCTCTAAAATCAGCCGAAATACGAATTCCGATTTACTCACCTGTTATCAGGAGAGACCTCAGTGCTGCATCTTTCAGCCCAGTACTGATCCTCAAAAGTAATTTTAACCGTACTTACCGGTAACTTGAATTTCCTTCATAGGCTAACATTGACTGGTTTCACTTGGAAATTCTTCTAAGTGTGGAGTTTTGGAACTTTAAAATATTCCTCTAAAATCAGCCGAAATACGAATTCCGATTTACTCACCTGTTATCAGGAGAGACCTCAGTGCTGCATCTTTCAGCCCAGTACTGATCCTCAAAAGTAATTTTAACCGTACTTACCGGTAACTTGAATTTCCTTCATAGGCTAACATTGACTGGTTTCACTTGGAAATTCTTCTAAGTGTGGAGTTTTGGAACTTTAAAATATTCCTCTAAAATCAGCCGAAATACGAATTCCGATTTACTCACCTGTTATCAGGAGAGACCTCAGTGCTGCTCCTCAAAAGTAATTTTAACCGTACTTACCAGTAACTTGAATTTCCTTCCATAGGATATCATTGCCTGCTTTTTGCTGAAAAAGTTTCTAAGTGTTGATTTTTGAAACATACAAATATTCCTCTAAAATCAGCCGAAATCCGAATTCTGATTTACTCACCTGTTATCAGGAGAGACCTCAGTGATGCATCTTTCAGCCCAGTACTGATCCTCAAAAGTAATTTTAACCGTACTTACCAGTAACTTGAATTTCCTTCCATAGGATATCATTGCCTGCTTTTCGCTGAAAAAGTTTCTAAGTGTTGATTTTTGAAACATACAAATATTCCTCTAAAACCAGCCGAAATCCGAATTCTGATTTACTCACCTGTTATCAGGAGAGACCTCAGTGCTGCATCTTTCAGCCCAGTACTGGTCCTGAAAAGTAATTTTAACCGTACTTACCGGTAACTTGAATTTCCTTCATAGGCTAACATTGACTGGTTTCACTTGGAAATTCTTCTAAGTGTGGAGTTTTGGAACTTTAAAATATTCCTCTAAAATCAGCCGAAATACGAATTCCGATTTACTCACCTGTTATCAGGAGAGACGTCAGTGCTACATCTTTCAGCCCAGTACTGATCCTCAAAAGTAATTTTAACCGTACTTACCGGTAACTTGAATTTCCTTCCATAGGCTAACATTGACTGGTTTCACTTGGAAATTCTTCTAAGTGTGGAGTTTTGGAACTTTAAAATATTCCTCTAAAATCAGCCGAAATACGAATTCCGATTTACTCACCTGTTATCAGGAGAGACCTCAGTGCTGCATCTTTCAGCCCAGTACTGGTCCTGAAAAGTAATTTTAACCGTACTTACCGGTAACTTGAATTTTCTTCATAGGCTAACATTGACTGGTTTCACTTGGAAATTCTTCTAAGTGTGGAGTTTTGGAACTTTAAAATATTCCTCTAAAATCAGCCGAAATACGAATTCCGATTTACTCACCTGTTATCAGGAGAGACCTCAGTGCTGCATCTTTCAGCCCAGTACTGATCCTCAAAAGTAATTTTAACCGTACTTACCGGTAACTTGAATTTCCTTCATAGGCTAACATTGACTGGTTTCACTTGGAAATTCTTCTAAGTGTGGAGTTTTGGAACTTTATAATATTCCTCTAAAATCAACCAAAGTACGAATTCCAATTTACTCACCTGTTATCAGGAGAGAACCCAGTGCTGCATCTTTTAGCCCAGCACTGACCCTGAAAAGTAATTTTAACCGTACTTACCAGTAACTTATATTTTCTTCCATAGGAATCCATTGTCTGGTTTTCAGCAGAAAACTTTCAATGTGTCGATTTTCACAAACTACAAATATTCCTTAAAAATCGCCTGTATGACTTAAACGCATTCTTTCAACTGTTTACAGTAGATGCACCAGTGCTGGATCCAGGATCCAACACTGAGTAAGAAAAAGTAACGATAACAGTTTTTACCTGCTAAGTGAATTTCCTTCCATAGGATAACATTGGTGATTCTATGAGAAAAAGTTTCTAAGTGTCAACTTTTAAAATACAATAATATTCCTTAAAAATCACTACTGTAACCAAAACGCTTTTACTCAACTGTTTACAGGAGATGTCCCAGGACTGAATCTAGGATCCAGTCCTGTGGTTAGAAAAGTAATCCATAAAGTAACTAATTGCATTTAACTAGAAATTCACATTGAGCTGAATGTTGCATTGTGTTTGAAAATGTGTTGCCCATTGCAACAACTGTAACTACTGTACTTAAAAGTCTATTGCCTATGTGCAAAGTATTTAAACTAAAGTAATTCATTCTGAGAAAGTATTTTTTGTAATGTAATGTATAATGTAATTACAATGTAATTTAAAAAATAAAATATGTAAAAAAATTGTTTCTAAAAAATTTGGAAATCAGTATGAAAAAATGTATATAACAATTAATACATTTAAAAATTGTCATTTACAAAACCTTTGAAATTCACTGAAAAACCGTAGGTTTCAGACATGTTATAGTTACAAATTAGCATTTAAAAAACCTTTGAAATTCACTGAAAAAACCATAGGTTTCAGGGACGTTATAGTTACAAATTAGCATTTAAACAACCTTTGAAATTCACTGAAAAAACCATAGGTTTTAGGGACAGTTATAGTTATTTGGACATTGCACTCGTACAAAACCCGTGAAATTCCCCGTTATAGTTAGTCCAGCTAACTATAACTCGCGCCCGCAATGCACTGCTGATGACGTCACATATTACATCACTCATGACATGGTCAGTGACATCACTGATGACATCACTGATGACATCTCAAATGACATCACTGATGACATCATCCACGTGATAATTTCATGCATCTTCTCACACCCTAATATAACCTTTGATACACCCACTCTAAATTACAGACTGCCATTCGCAAAACCATAGACACTCCAACACCAATAACTACATACCCACTCACTGATTCTTAGGTCTACGCACACATCCACTCACTCACCCGTACAGTCACTCATACTTACGGTCACTCAGTACAGGACTATCATATGCACTCATACTCCTATATAGACACTCAAACACCGCCACTCATCCATAGAGGTACTCACACACCTAGTCAGTCATGCAAATAATTAAACACACTACCATTTACTCACCTATACAGTTATACACACACCAGCTCACTTACTCATACAAATACTAGCACATTCTTATGCTCTGATACAATCACTGATACAAGCACACACTCATCCATACAGTCACTATCACAATCACTCACTCTTGCTTATAGCTATTTATATACTCCAACACACATATATACTGCCTTTCACATATGTAGTTACTCACACATGTACCACTGGGACATACATTCACTCACTAACACACTCTTACACACACTTACCCACCCATACAGTCTATCACAGATGCACTGTTTAAACCATCCACCCAGTGAATCACCCACTCACACATCTATGCACAGAGTCGCACACACCCTCCCACACAAACACTCAGGCACCCATACAGATACTCACACAAGCATTCAATAACTCATATAGACACTCATGTAGCTATTCACAAACACATGCAGCCACTTACACAGCAACAGACAGACGGATACAGACATTCACCCAGTTTAGTCACTAACCCATGCATTCAGTAAGATACGTTAAATCACTCACTTATAGAGTCAGTCACGCACCTACTAAATCATCCATACAGACACTTACACACCCACTCATTCTTCAATACGTCTTTTCCTATATATATTAAAAATATTTAAACTTTACAGAAACACAAAGTCACTGGATGATGTCATCAGTGATGTCATCAGTGATGTCATCAGTGATGTCATCAGTGATGTCACTGACCATGTCATGAGTGATGTAATATATGACGTCATCAGCAGTGCATTGCGGGGGCGCGAGTTATAGTTAGCTGGACTAACTATAACGGGGGAATTTCACGGGTTTTGTACGAGTGCAATGTCCAAATAACTATAACTGTCCCTAAAACCTATGGTTTTTTCAGTGAATTTCAAAGGTTTTTTAAATGCTAATTTGTAACTATAACGTCCCTGAAACCTATGGTTTTTTCAGTGAATATATATATATATGAAGATTAAAGGAGGCACACCGGAGGCCAATAACATTTAAATAGCGTGCAGGGGACAGTGCAGTTGCACTTTATTTCAAGGTTGCTCATGTTGGCCTCTGAAGAAAGGGAAAGGATTCCCTGAAACGCGTTAGGCCGGGGGACATCAGGACGGAATGAGAAGCTGCCTGTTTTCAAAATAAAGGGTTGTTAACTACCGGTGACGGAGTGCGGCCTCAAATTTGGGAAAACCGTGTGAAGGCATTTATCACGGCGCTTCCAGGCCGTGGAGGCTACACACCGCCCTTGAATGAACTGGGTCTGCGCGGGGGAAGTTGGTTCCCTTCGTGATCGGCGGAGGAGGTTTTAAATCAGACAGGCAGAGTCCCATTCGGGGGCTCAATGGAGGGCTGTAAGAATTGGTCCCTGTAAAGAAAACATGAGCACCCAACCCACTGGATGGTGTAAATGGTGCACGGATTGGACTGCAGGTCCCAGCATGCATTTTCAAAGTGAATTAATTGATTGGCACACCGGAGGCCAATAACATTTAAATAGCGTGCAGGGGACAGTGCAGTTGCACATTATTTCAAGGTTGCTCATGTTGGCCTCCGAATAAAGGGAAAGGATTCCCTGAAACGCTTCAGGCCGGGGAACATCAGGACGGAATGAGAACTTGCCTGTTTTCAAAATAAAGAGTTGTTACCTACCTGTGACGGAGTGCGGCCTCAAATTTGGGGAAAACGTGTGAAGGCATTTATCACGGCGCTTCCAGGCGGTGGAGACTACGCACCGCCCTTTAATGAACTGGGTCTGCGCGGGGGGAAGTTGGTTCCCTTCATGATCAGCGGAGCAGGTTTTAAATCAGACAGGCAGAGTACCATTCGGGGGCTCAATGGAGGGCTGTAAGAATTGGTCCCTGTAAAGAAAACATGAGCACCCAACCCACTGGAGGGTGTAAATGGTGCACGGATTGGACTGCAGGTCACAGCATGCATTTTCAAAGTGAATTAATTGATTGGCACACCGGAGGCCAATAACATTTAAATAGCGTGCAGGGGACAGTGCAGTTGCATGTTATTTCAAGGTTGTTCATGTTGGCCTCTGAAGAAAGGGAAAGGATTCCCTGAAACGCATCAGGCCGGGGGACATCAGGACGGAATGAGAAGCTGCCTGTTTTCAAACTAAAGGGTTGTTACCTACCTGTGACGGAGTGCGGCCTCAAATTTGGGGAAAACGTGTGAAGATATATATATATATATATTTATTTATCTGTATATATATATATATATATATATATATATATATATATATATATATATATATATATATATATATAAATATTTTTATTCAACAAACACCAAAGCTTCTCAAAATGCACTCGACAGTGCGTCTGCCATTCGGCATCACG